>JASANE010000172.1:0-56170 GCA_030248225.1 Trileptium ribeirensis | reverse complement strand
CCGAATGTTTTATATTTTAATGTTATAAAACATTGTTTGATCATAATAAACCAATGCTCATTCATACATTCATATTTGTATACTATATCCTAAAACATTGTTTATGTAACATGCAACTTTGAGAAATAAAAAGGTTTACATAATTTAAAAGAAGGCTAAGGAACGTCATTTAGAAACCTTGTTTCTTAAAACTGTTAGCGCATGGATTCTCCTTTCTTTGCTACTAACAATCCATACCTAAAACATACACTATATATATTTACGTATGTATATGCGTCTTGACTAACTTGATATCCTGATGTGGAACTATTGCATAGTGGCTATTCAAATGATTTGGCCCCAAAGCAGTTGTATTTAAAGCTTATATAATTTACTATTTAACCCCTAAAACTTAAATATCTTAAGCAAAAACCCACATTCACCACCTTTGTTAGCAAAATTATAAAGCAATATGTACTCAGACCTTTTATTCAAGCCTGATTTTTGTTTATCATAAAAGACTTACGGTTTAGGTTTTACATATAGTTAACTCATCAGAGATAAGCAGTTTAAAATGGTTAAACGGAATATTTGGAATAATTGATTGGGCCACCAAAAACTTCCGCCTGTGGGACAGATCATGAGATACATTTTCTTAGCTAGGAACAGTCTCTCCAAATCAAACCTATCAATTAGCTTACCAGTTTAGCGCCAGTCTAACGAATTTGTTAGTATGTGAATTATCTTATCGAAATTTTCACATAATTAGCTGAATAACATGTGTGCTGAAAATAATAATATACTTATAACAATATAGTATATATCAGGTTTTACAGAACGCATTCCATAATATGAGACCACATAAAAGAAGACAGTGATATTTACCAGCACTATAATGTAAACCCGTGGTGGATGGCGGGAGTTTTCACGCTCTTTTTGCTTTTTTGAAACAGCCAAAACGAGTTACCATCACAGTGCTGAGAAGTATACACTGTTTGTAATATTCAATTAGTTTTAGTTAAAGTCGTTAGCTATTTAGTTAAACAGAATAATTTAGGTATTCGTGATGAATTTAGTTATGTTAACTATGACCTGAGAGTAGGGAAAATAGTATACTAAATGTACCTAATTCGATATTGCTACAAATAACGCAAATACTAGCATTTTTCCCGTTTAAACCCGGATTAGGCAATATCTTGCGACTATATACTTTGATGGGGCATAAAACGGATATTTGTATTTAATTCCGTGATCGAATTTAAGAGTGATTTTTGGAGCAATCAAAAAACGCAAAATTCATTTACGGCTCTTTCTTGATGACACCTTTAAAAAGAAAAATATAAGACTACGGCGGGTTATCTTACTGTGGCACGTACTTAAACATGTTAGGCAGACTGAACAAAAGTCATACTAAATTATAGATAATGAATCGATGCTTGTTGGGCGTGAGTATACCCGTGGTTTTCAGAATCATCTGTAATCCCAACTACCGTTGGGTTTTTGAGCACTATAGAATCGCCAAAATTCTACGTTTTCTCATTAAACCAGCAGCTTTGTGGAACACAGTAGTATTTTTTAACCAAAATTATGTCTGCTAGTTAAGATTTTGACGGCTTTTTTGGATACATATCAATACTAGAGGTGCGACACCGACGGTCCAACCGTGTTTCCATGAATTTCACAACTGTCTGTTAATATATGGCGGCTCCTAATGCATAGCTAGGCGTAAAAATCTACCTATTTTGTTTTTATGTAGTTTGTTTTCTCAAATAATGGCATTAAAACCAAGTTTCACGGCAGCTGGTTTATCGTCAACCGAAGTGCCTCGGTACGTCAATTCCAAGTCCCGTTGCTTAAATGTGATTTACAATGTTGCTGATGACACTGCTCAGTAGATTGGACGTTATGGCACTCAAATCTGTGCTTACATTTTACCTATCTTCTCACTCAGTCCAACGTGGAATGTACATAACCGTTTGTTTACTAAGACTGAAATTTTACCGTTTTACGTCCTAAGTTGCATTTCTTCTGAACACTGGATGCAAGGCACGTCTGGGCCTCGCCGAACCCATTCATACATATCAATCCGACTACATAAATGGATGTCAGAAATGCTAGTGATATTGAGATTATTGCTTGGGCGCTTGCCTTCACTCCCCCTCCCCGGGCCAGAAATAAGCCTGATTGCTAAGCCCATTAATGATACTCACAGTCAACCAAAAGTAAACTTTCACATCACCGTTAAATTACTCTTCTCAGTTGGTATTCTTGTCGACCAACTGCAGGCGGTAAAGGGCTAACTGAAATATTTTAACTGCAATAATAAATATTTCTAGCAGCAGCAGCAGCAACTATTTATTACGACGTTAGTAAATATTTTCATTATTATTATTAACTTCAGAGAAGATCGATATCGCGTTCGTTTATAGGTTTTTCGCTCGTTGTTCATAACAGGTGTTTCATTCCGGAAAAACTCGAGGAGCGCCTTGTTTCTTTGGGAAGCTTTATGTGCCGTTATTTTTACTGAGTTGAAACATTTTGCGATTGGCATCACGGAGAAGTTCGAATGGAAAGGGAGAATTCCGTACACAAGAGAGCCGCTTAAGGTGAGTAAGGGCGCAGGCAAGGGCGTGTCGCCAACGGGCGCGGGGGGTTTTTTCCCGGCGCCGCCAGACAAAAGGCGCGCCGGGCCGCGCGTGCGCGACGGGGAAGGCGCAATGTTTTTTATTGGCGCCAGTCGCGGCCGCGGGCGGTAAGGGCCGCGCGCGCGGCGCGCGGCCGCGCCGCGCCCCGCCCCAACACAACCCCCCAACCATGGCGAATGAACAAATCTTTTTGGATTGACAACGCTAGAAACAACAGCTTTTGGTTCCTCGGCTTGGAAGAGTACACCGCAAACACTACGTGACAGTACCCTCGATACGACTGCGTTTAAAGCTTAACTGAAGACTAACTTGTTTCTCAGTTCGCCAGAGTGATATTGCAAACATGTCGCATTGTGACAATCTCGTGCACTTTGCGAAAAAGGCGCGTTATAAATGCCATTCTTACTATCCCGAAATTTACGGATAAAGCCCGAACCTCGGCTCATCGATGGTCTAACAATTGTTTAAAATATTTTTTACGGTTTATTTTTTCATGTTTTTGATGGTTCAATTATAAGGTAAAGCATTCGAGAACTCGTGCACTCCCTCACTTAGATCAACTAGAGACTATATATATATATATATATATATATATATATATATATGAAAAACAAGTTTATTAAACAGTAACCGATTACCGGAAAGGCTGTGCAATGAGGTTTGCATTAGCTGTTAAGGCCATCATTGCGAGATATAATAAATATCTAAAATGGTAAATATATACGTATATTTTAATATCAGTCAGTCAAACAATGTTTTCTGAGGTGTTTTCAGAATATTATAAAGCATAATATATATAAATTATTTGATTGTGTCACCAAAAATATTATGAATTGTTAACAAAAACGTCAACAGCAATGTGTAATGGTTAATTAAGCATTAATTTAAAAAGTAATCTGAATTGTCACAAACTGTTGTAGCATCAATGGCCTGTGGCTGTCAGTTTGAAACATATTCGTACCAGAGATCGTGATGGTACTTTGTTATGCCAACCAATGCGAAATGTGCTGGAAATATTTTTTTGGTTTATTACAATTCATAAGAGATAAATATTTAATTTCCTTTAACGCCATTTCCATCCGCGCACCATCGTATATTCAATATGGTCAAACTATCACAGCTGCCATGCCTAGCGGCCTGCCGCATACTCACCGTCGACGTTTCGCGCAGCACAATTTCATCTCTGTTGCACCACTTGCATGGAATAACCTGTCATCACTCTTGCGTGATCCTAGTATTACAACTGCAACATTTATATCTCTACTGGAAACCTACCTATTTCCTGGAATAGACGATACAATATGATATAGTATTAACCCAAGCTGTTTTATAGCTTGTTGTTCGCTTATGTGCCTTTGTAATATTTACCGAATTCTATACAAACTTTTCTACATCCGGTTCACATACTGAGCGAACCTAAAGACTGGAAAGATTCTTGCAGAATCCTGTAAAAACATTTGTATATCCAGTTCACATATTTAGTAAACCTAAAGGCTGTGCATAATCCTTAACGAATTCTATACAAACTTCTACATACGGTTCACATATTGAGCAAACGTAAAGGCTGTGAATGATTCTTGCCGAATTTTATATATACAATTTTTTTTTCTATATTTCGGTTCACATAATTAGCAATTATACAAGGAAGAAAACTTGACATGATACCCTAGGGTGGAAACTTTACACCGTACAAATGATGGGATCTCATAATAATTTAGTGAAAATTAAACCGAAAATCCGACTATATTATACTCAACCATAATTAATCGGCATTTGATTCCTCATGTGAGGTAGCCTATGTCGAACAGGGTCTTATTAAACAACTCGTGCCGAAGAGTACATAATAAAGTCAGACCGGATGCCGCCAATCCCTTCGCACACTGATCTGGATGGAGCCAAAATTACCTACACTTACCGTTACGTCCTGGGAGGCTGATAGCTTGTACTTGGGGGTTTTTGGGGCATGGCAGACTTACTTGTTGGTCTTAGTTTTGTTATAACTTGTGTGGTATTGTGTGAATATTCACATATAGCATATCGCCGCGTGTTATCGAGAGCTGATTGACTGTGCACGCAAAAGGCGTAGGTGTACCTATGCTTCGCTACGTCCTACGATCTCGATAGAGTTACTAGTTTATTATGGTAGTTATTATATTTTAAAATTTTGTTTTGAAGCTGTCAATCAAAGCTAATTTGCATATAAAGTTTATTTGACTCTGAAAATGGATTTTCTGGTCGTTAACACACTCAGACGAGTTCGCATCAAAACGAGTTTCTTACTAAATTCTGCCAGCGGATGAAATATTTTAATTTATTTTCTGAAAGAAGGGACAGTCACTAATAAGATTTTAGTGATTTCGAGTTTAGCTTATGATTTCGTATTAAAACTCAAGGCTCTTGTCTCATGTTTAATGATTACTGATCGAAGGATTTGCCGTCGCTATTTCTTTTTATAGACTTGCTTATTTTACTTTACGCCTAGAAGTCTGTGTTTTCGTAAATGGTGCTGAATTTAACTATTGCTTCACGGTTAAATTTTTTACTCGAAGGACGTGTTACCGTTATAGCGCGAGCCAGCGTTTTACTTTCGGGACTCGATAGACGATTGAAAATCAATTTTTATCGATCTAAATAACTAGACCGATAATACTTATATAGCTCGAGTGGTTGCGGAGATATTGCTGTTCTTGTTTATTTTAGGTCTCATGGCCCATTGAAAAGTCCATTTGACCCAACACTGCCATGTGCACCAACAGCGCAACAAGTGCAGTCATGTAGATGGTGAATTGCTGCACAAATTAAGACCATTGACAGATTAAGAACATTAAGCTCAAGCGTTTGTTCAAGATGTTTTTCGTGTATTTTATGTCTCATGGGCCCATTTACAAACCCTTTTGAGCCAAATCCTGCGTCCTAGAAAAGTCATGTAGCAAATCGTAGTACAAATCTTTATGCTCTACATTTACTTTACAAATTTAATTTAGAAATTAGCCTAACGTTGCTACGATATCTTCACCAGTTATCGAAATGCTATCTTTAGGGTGTTTTTTCTGACCCTCGTTTGACCCGATCCTAGGTAATTTGGCCCACTTTTACGATATAATGGAGTTGAAATCCGTTTTTGCGTCTTAACTAAAGGGTATAAATAGAGATTTTAAGCTTTAGGATGAGCTATCAATCCGCATAGCCGAAGTTGAGATATGCGTATCACCCCAAAAAATTCAGAAACCGACACTGTAGAAGTTTACCACTCTGGTCAGTGAGAATTCTTCGCTGCACTCGTTCCAGTCACTTCGTTAAGAATTCTGTGATTTGAGCTATTGATTAATGCATCTAAAACATTTTGTAACAATAGTTGCGGCAATATATACAAGTTAAACATGAGTGAGTTCATACATTTAATATCGCATTACAATGAAACTTTAAATTGATTTACGCAAAATGGCTAAAAATCGCTAAATCGGCCGAAACGGAGTAAGGCTCAGTGAGATTAAGCAGAAATCAACTAGTGATTTAAAAAGAGGCTGTTTTGAGTCATCATCGACCGTAATCAAACAATTCGTTAACGAGTTATGAATTCAGTTGCAAAAACTACGCACCATATGAAGTTTTCCCGCCTGCCCTTAGCACATCATTTCAAGTTGCCTCTCCAATAATTTAAAGGAGCAAGCACAGTTTTCTCCTATATCTTTGCTATATAGCGGCGAAAATCGTAAACATTTCTTTTGTCCTTCTGTGGAGATCATAACTCATCACCGGATGAATGGATCATCACAGATTTTTTATTGATCACAAATTCAGTCTGTTAGTGTATTAGGAGCTAAACCCGCCGATCACGTCTTCTGGAGACTCAGAAACTGACCCCAAAGAAATTTAAGGGTGTCACTTTCTGAAGTTTGGCCACCCGGGTATATCTTTCACTGCCTATCTATTGATAGAGCTGGAAGCTTCGCAAGAAAACTACAGTTTGAAATCGACGCATCAAGAGCTGTAGGTTTGCTGTACATCACTTTTGTTAGGCGACTCCGTGAACCACTATCCAAATAGGGTAGATCGACCCATTCTCACACACCGCTCTTAGCTTTGTGACATGTTATTGCCGAATACGAGCGTCACGCTATCCTTCAATAGATTTTTGAGCACACTTTTACACCTAGACCTATGGTTGCTGTACCATGTCGTTCTAGGGGATAAGGGGTGTTTTAGGGTCTACCGACCTATTATCAGAGAACCATTTTGCTTTTGTGGCACATTATTGCGAGGTGAGAGTGTCAAAACATTGTTATATACGTTTACAAGCACGCTGAATAAGATGGTATCCCCGTGGGAAAGCCGCTGTTGCTGTATTGTATTCCTTGCACGAGGATATGGAGTGTTTTGGGTTATACGGACCTATTCTCACAGACCACTTTTTGCTTTTGTCGCATGTTATTGCGAGTGCAGGCTTCAAAGCATTCTTAAATAGGCTTTCAAATATGCCTAATACAACGGCATTACAGTCGAAAACATGTTGTTTCCTTATCATGTCATAACAGGGTTATGGTGGTTTTTAAGGTCGAACTATTTTCGCACAACATATTTTATGTATAGTACACAAACGCCTGTAAAGCTAATATTTCTTAGTGGCCATGCTAGCTTCCTTTTCACTGGCTTGCGAGATACTAGTGGTATAATGTTTTGTCTCTGTAAGCTTAAGGCAAAGCTTATGCCTAGGACTAAGCCTGAGGTTGGCCTGCGCCCCACTACTAAACTTTCAAGTTTGGCCGTATGGTACTGACGTCGTGTTCCCCCTCAGTTATAGGGGAAACTTGACATGATCCATAATGCAGCATTACGCAGCCATACATAATCTATCACTGTGGAAACAATGTCGCACTGAATGTGCACGCTAAAGATTGATTGTACTCGAGGCAATTTACTCCAGTGCTCCGTTTCTAAAAACAAAAAACTTAATAACGTCAACTGTTTCTTTAATAAACTCTCGACCATAATAACTACACACACAAAACAATATGTGCGAATAAAATCGGGAAACTTTGTGTTCAAGCTAGATCGAGATCGGTGCAGTCGTTAACTCAGTTGAAATGACAAAAAAAATGTCAAACTGATGCGAAATGTTTTGCGCGCCTATAATTTGTGTACGTTGGCTTTTTTGTCATACTTGATCAAAAATACCTGGCGCGAATTGATCGAACGGTAGCTGTGTCATCCAACAAACGTAGAATTCATTTCTCCCTAGCTTAGCCGAGGCAATTAAGGAAAATTATAGAAACACGAATGAAATTTTATGGTTGACCACAAGTCTTTTGAAATTCGTCACTCTTTTGTGTTATTCAAAATGGTAATATTCTGAACTATCCGACATCCTTTGTGACAGAATTTGAGACAGTTGGCACACGTAGAAATAATTGGGAACTAATGACATTTGCACATCGTGATATAAATATTTTTGTTTTCTGGCACAATAGTTTCATGGTTTTACTTAATGCAGCTAGATACAAATAACGATGAAGATATTGCATGATGTTATGAAACATTCGCTGACTTTATATGAAAACTACTTGTGGACTCTTACATTCGCAGGTTTGTTATTTATATTTTATTCGTTTGAACGACATGAAACAACTGTGGTTTTTTAATGTTACATATGTGTCCACAAATAGAACTTGTATGTAAACGTAATAGGAAATTTGATTATGATAATGAAACTGACATGAAATTACGACAGTGGGCTGGCTCCCAGTTATTACGACTTTTATGTTACACGTAATGACCGCTTTTCCCAGTATGGGGAATCTCTACCACCTTTTTCCACCCTCCCTCAAGTTCCACCAGTTCATGTCTCTTAGCTAAACGTTGACGTACCCAGTTTTTTCCCCTAGGACCCAGGTACATACTGGCATGCTCCACTAAAAGTTACTAAACTTTGTCTAATAGGCTAAAAATATGCGAATTTTTCAAACCTTTTGGCTAAAAATTCCAAGTTTTCACCGGTGATGCTGAAAATTACTAAAACTTTCACCTTTTTAGTAAGTGCAATTGCAATATACAAGTGATATATTTCTGACATTTAATTACGGTTACAGTACTTTATGTTCCCCTCAGTTGAATTGGGAGAATCGCCCCCATTTATTTTCGGCTCCACCATTTCCGAACTGGGGACTCCCAGGTATAATTTTAGTAGTTTGATGAAGCCTGTAATGTGTAATTATTTTTGTTGTAACTAAAACGGAAAAAAAACACGTATGATATTTCAGATTTGTCTGTTTCTCACAGTATATCACTAGGGAATCATAGTATATATATTTGCGCCGTATTTAGATAATAGTCGTCAAGATCTGTCATGTGTTGAGTTTCTAGAAAGCTGCGTTAATTAATAAAGAATCATATTCGGACGGTGCCGCTTGGCAAAAATCCGGTTACGCTGATATGTTGTAAACATTCACGCCTGGATGACCGGAGTTTTAATTGAGCCAGTTTTAACCACAGACTGTGACATCACTATACTCCTTCATAATATCATATCTATTCGTACCGGTCTCCGAACTAGACCAGAAGCAGAGTGGACTCGACTTCAGTTTTGGGACATAACAGATCCTTTGAGATAAGCCCGATCGGGAAATTGATCCGATTGCGGTGTATCGGGTTGTTGGATCGCACAGAAAGGAACGATCGAGATTTGCTGGAATGATATATATACACAGCGACAAAACACGTCAAAAGAATGGAAGGGGTCGCGAGTCGTAACGGCGCGTTTTGAACTGCTCTACCGAGAAAGCCTGTGACTACATCATTTGACAATGAGTTCCAGAAATTTATGATTCGATTGGAGTAAAAGTAGTGCCGGCAGGGCAGCCTCGCGGAGGGATGTATAGGCCGTAACCTGGGTGTGTGCTGGCGCAGTTGGCGGTATGTGGACAGTTTGAAAAACTGGCTGAAGTCGTAATTGACGAGGCCATGAAGTAGCTTATACACTCTTATATATCATATCGATACGAAGTCGACGAGCGTCCAGTGTTTGCAACCCAAGCGCCTCCAATCGATCATGATATTTGACGTAACGTACACATGGTAGTAGCTTCGTAGCACGTCTTTACACCATCTCCAGTATCTTTATATTTCGATGCAGATACGGACGCCATGCCACGCTAGAATATTCCAATTTTGACCGTACTAGGGCGAAATAGAAAAAATTTGTTTTGGGTTTTTCAGTTATAACTAACAACAAACAACTCGACACATAATCAACAAAACGGCTGTGTAACACATAAAATTTTATTTAGGTATTCAGGAAAATTTATTTGAGTGTTAAGTTTTGAGTGTTATATTGTGTAATCTGCTTCAGTTAATATTTTTTGTATACTTAGACAAAAGAGTCGACAAATGGTTGTTAATGTCGTCGCCCTGGCCAACTGTCGCTTTAACGGTGGCCTACGTTACATTTTGCGCGCTGGGCCCAGTTATTCTTCGTCCACTTGGGCAGCTGTCACTTCGCCCACTTGTCATAATTCACAACGCGCTTATGGTTGTACTTAATTTGTACATCTCAGTTGGGGTGAGTTAAGTCTTATTGCTGCTGGTATCCAGAACTTATTTTTATTTCGGCATCTATTTTAATTGATTTATATATATTGCTTATTGAACTGTCAATGAATGTTCTTGGTAGTATATTTTCTCTGAAATCCAAAGCTATGGTGCTACCCTTCAAACCAAATCATTATGCTTTTAGTAATGTGAATAAGGTTATAATCACGGGCGCTAAAACTAGACGACCCAGCTTAATAGCACAACAATGGTCTATATTGATCTGGTTTTTTCAAATTACCAAAATTAACCTAGGGGGCATGGAACTGGGGGAGCCGAAATTACTTGGGGGCGATTCTCTCCGTTCCTCTGTGATACCCCGTAAAATCAGATCATAAAATGTCTCACCTGGAAATTGATTTTAATTGTGCTTAAAAAAGTTGAAATTTTAGCTTTTTAGGCCCGCAGCGGAATATTTGGGGATTTTTGTGCCGAAATTGTGAAAAATTCGTATATTTTTAGCCCATCAGACGAAAATTTGGTAATTTTTTGTGGAACAGGCAATTACCTTTGGGCATGAACAGAGGGGAGGTCAAAATTTACCTGCTGGGCATGGACTGGGGGAACCTTTGGGGAGGTCGAGATACCTGCCCGTTGGAACCAAGCGATTAAGCTTTATTGACTTCTCTGTGCCGGTTGCGAACATTTTAATGGCTAAAGATGTAATAACTTCCGGTGGGAGCTCAACATTTTCTTATGATACAATGCAAGGAACCGAAAATGCCACAGCTCGGGCACCGTCAATTTGGATAGCTCAGCTGTTGTGGTTTTTCTCTTGCCTGTCACGTCCCACAAAATTAATTGATGTTGTCAATATTTTTCACTTACATATGCTAAATATGCTCACACAAACTCGCTGAGTTCTGCAAGTTGTTTGTTATCAATTAGACTAATGACCACTAGAATCTGACAAAGCATATACTCATTGAAACGGATACAGCGAAGTTTCCATTTAAGGGCAAGATCGTGATGAAAATTTTCGTCTGAAAATTTGAGTGCCTGTTGTTTCCATTAACTCATCTTTGGATTTATGGATTTCGACATTGTTTTTGTGCGGTTGTGAAAGTTACGTTACGACCTTTAGTTGTATGCTAAGAGATGAGATGCTATAGTTTTCAGGGTCAGAATGGCCAATAGCTAGTTGTAACGGTTTCTTGGCAAATCTTGATATGCCGGTTTTGTGAGTCATATCTCGCGACATAGGTATCACATTTAAGAAAGGAGATAACATTCCAGAATTAACGCATCGAGGTCTAAAATTTTTATTAAAAACAACACTTTTTTTGCACCGCTCCCTTGGTCAGTTGGTCAATGTGATCCTTAATGTGCACTGGTGTTCGCTTTTTTCAAAAAATAATTTTTTTTTCGAAGTTGAATTTCACAATGTTCAATCGAGTATTTATTAGGTTATCAAATACGCTAGATAAGTGGGGTTTTCTACTGCAGAGTCCATCCTAATTATGTCTATAAGTTTCCAGGGGAATCAAGAGCTATATATGGTCGTCTAACCAGATTTTCAGAATGTAGTCTATCTTTATTCGTCCAGTTATATATTACAGAGTCAGGCATCAAGAACCATCTATATATCGTTTTTTGTTACTTTGAATATTGGCTTTGCTTATATAAAGAGTCAGCGCCTATATTTCATACCTTAATGAACTTAAGATCGAGCGGACCCGATTTTCAGAATAGTCTGTTTTTAGGGCTATATATTGCGCGCAGGGCGTCAAGGATGTCCTAGGTTTGGTTTTTCGGTATGCTGAATGATTTGTTTATTAGCTTATCTATTTCAGCAACAATTATTCATTCTCTTCATTGGGTTTACTGGCTTTAGTATGGTTAGGGCACCGATTTCTAGAATATAGTCTGTATTTAGCTGTTTGGTTATATATTGCATTCGGAGCGTATAGAACGGTTTTTACAGGTTATTGGTACGTTGAACATGATGATGTGGTTACCCGCAATCCGAAGTTTTAGAGTAGTTTATACTTCAAACACAAAATCTGTTACAGTTGATTACATATAATGACAATCATAGATGAAACTATCCTCACTTGGTTTCACCTTACCCAGCATGACTTTGTTTCGATTTTGGGCAAATTTAGCATACCAATATTGACGCAATGGCACACTAGAGCGGATTGCTTATCGAAAGATGCCTGCTGTCGGGCATACTTCTGAGTTTGGTTTCGATTCGTCAGAATGGATGTGCAAAGTTCGTTATTTCGTGGCGTTGTTGTTACTTTACAGTTTGCCTAAGCATTTATTTTTCTGCTTCAAATATGGATTCCTCTTGCTCCCTCATTTCTTTGAAGTTGGATTTTGTAGCAAAGATTGGCTTACAAACGCAGCACTATTTTGTATATTTGTGTTTTAATTCATTACCTATGTGCAAAACATGGAATTATATTTTTAACGTAGAGATATTTTCGCTTAACTTTTAAGTTATTGCTTGTAGTTGAGAGTTGCCACATACTGGGCTCTCCAAATTGGTGGGGGAGATGGTATTTTTCGGTTCCCCAGCGTTTATGCCCCTGGCAAAATTTTTGGGCTCCCCCCGGTTCACTGCCTCTTCTAAATTTTTTTGTTTCCAATCGGTCCAATATACATAAAATTTGATCAAAATTTATACTAAAATTTCGTTATGAAGCCAAAAATTTCGCAAATTTTTTTCAAAATTATTTTTAAAATCGCTTTTTCTCTCCATCAAAACCACTTTTGCAATGTTTCTGACACGATTATTTACCATTTTTCTCTTAAAAATGCCCCCAAAATCGGGCGCCCCCCGGTAATTACCAGGGGGACCCCTGGTTCATGCCCCCGGAACTCTTTCAGCCACGGAGAGCCCAGACATATAATCTATTTGGAAAATAGTTTTTGCATTTTAGATTCTTTGGATCGGATTCGTAAAAGGCGGGTACAGTGTTGTGCGTGAACCTGTCAATTATGGCACTGATTCGATAATTTCTCTTCAGGTAGTTATGAGTTTATTACTATGCTTAAAATGAAACTATATTGCCAACGTTGTACTATTAATGTTATGGTATGCTTGGCGTGGTCAAAGGCCCACTTATGATATATCATGTCCGCCAGAACTTTCCTGCGTTGTCAATGTGGAATAAATCTCACTGGTGTGACTTTAATTGCTTTTACACCGCAATTAATTCATATACTAAGTTTCTTCATAATAGGGCTGAAGTTTCAATAGACAACACCATCATATTAAAAATTTATAATTTTTCGTGGCTAGAACATTTTCTCGAAGTAATGTACATGTATGGTAGGCCCGAAATGTAAATCTGAAGTCCGAACTGGCCAATCGGTTATCGCTGCTTTGCTTTACGGAACGATAGATGTATTGCACGTCCAGCAATTCGCAGTTTCGAAGGACTTTTACCAAAGAATGTGCTGCAGATTATGTTTCATCAAATTACTGACGATGATTGGGTTTTCACTGGGTCTTTTTTAGCTTAGATCATTTCCTCCGGCAGTGATGGCCAATATTTAAATCTAAATTGATGGTGTTACAACCGAGCTCGCGGAAATGATCGACCCGTTGAACAGACCGCATTGACAATTCAATGCCGTGTCTGTTAGGACTTCGATTTGGTCTCAATATTTTCATAACCGTTTTTCGACTTCTTGGGTATCATGTTGCAGCGCCCTGCATCTCGATCGTATTTCTGTTGTCTTTATACCAGTGCTGCAGCTAGGTTCACGGATGCCGTTTGCGCCCGTGACATTGTATTGTTAGCTAACGATGCTAACGAACTTCAGTCGCTCTTAGATAGGGATAACCACCAAATAGACCGCTAAGGAAAGTCTTCTTTTCGAAAGGTAAGACGTTGTCTTCAACGCTTTGTATAAGAGCAGCCGTTTTGATAAAAATACCCTATATAATATGGAGGAAGTTTTAGATTTTGACAACTGAGTTTCTTACTTCTTGGGGAACTACTTTAAATGGGTTTGCAGAGTTAATTAACCTGTTGAACACTATGATTTCTTTTTCAACCTATATTGGGTATATTATGCACCCTGCGGTACGATTAACTGAGAGATTATTACTACATTTTGGCATCAAGAATTGTCAAATTTTTGTATTTGCTCAATTTAGGAAATGCACATTTTGCGCAAAGCGGCGCAGAATTTTGACAGGCTCTTTTATGTTTGCTGTACTGCCATTCTGATAATATTCATTCGCTAACATTTAAATGTGCGTAACAAATTTTTTGGTCACGAGAGCATGCGCAACTCAATCACGTGTAGTATTTGGTTTATGCACAGTAATATGTCTTTAACGTTTTGTTACTCACTTGCCTTTGTCCGTAACATCTTGTTTATGTTTTGTGTCAGCTATCAATATTACGAACACCAAATTGCTTGTATCTTGCGGAGTTATGGGCTAGGGGTTTTTAAACCTATAAATCTAGAACGGGAATTGTCATGTAAGATATGAGCCTTTTTCCATAAGATTACTAATGTATCTATGATTAGTAAGAGAGCCTGAGAGGTTTTTAAATTGAGCGCCGTGAGATCAGAAATACACGAGAGAAAATGACTATGTTTCTATAACCACTGAAAAGATATGGGTCTTCTAGGACTTATTTTGTACAGCGAGAGGACCTTTATACAGTTGCATATGACACGTTATTGTCTATCTTGTATGCTCAGGCAAACATGGGTTTTAAATATTCGCCCATGAGTCTCGAAATACACGAAAACAGTCGTATTGTCATAACTTATGATCTAGAGCGGGAATGTTCTGCGCAGCTACATATAATGCGTTATTATGGTACACTTAAACTTTGCCTCGACAAGTCCCTAGTTATCAGTATGTTATGACGATATGGATAGTCATTTTGGTGAAGGTATAGCAGTTTGACACCCTTAGATTTCATTAAAAATCAAATTATTAATTTTCAGCTACTGATCATGAAAATAATAGTTTTAGTGCTGCTGGGTGCTAAAATAAAAAAGTCAGGGTACCTTGAAAAAAGCAACGTGGCTCGACCCTAGACGTAAAAGAAATGTTATATGCATAAAAATCGCGATGCAGACCACTCGGCTACGCTAGTTTTCACTGGCGCCCAGGGGGGCATATAATGGCCTCGACAACCTTCCTGGAGTTCAGCCGCCTTACATTCATAAAACAATCAACCATTCTTTTGTTGATTCAATGACTGGTGCTTGTACTAACACTACTGATGGATACTATAGTCGACTGAAAAGCTTTAGCAGATACGCTGGTACTCGCAACATGGTCCCCTCCTATGTGATGAATTCATGTGACGAGAGATCTTCGGCCAGCGCGGGTTGTTATCATGATGTACGAAAAATTTAATGTATATTGTCTAACAATATTAAAGCAATTGTCTGATTTTCGGATAAATACAGTGTTACAAAATTATACACATAGAATATACATTATGAGACACTGTAGGAATTTACACTGTAATTAATATGTAGTTCTATTTAATGGCACTTATACTGTAATTAACTATTTTCTTGTATATTAAACTGTACAAAGGCATATATTTCTTGTATATTTAACTGTCCAAAAGCGTTTAATATGCGGTAATTTCTAAGGTGACAAAGCTTGCGTGGCCGATTGGTGTGCAACGCCCTATTTATGCATATACCATTCTTTTTAGGTTTAGAACTGAGCCACTTTGTTTTTCCAAACTACATTGACTTTTCTTAGTTTAGAGCAGGGTAGCATTAAAACTATTGTTTTCTTGATCAATAGCTGAAACTTCATAAGTTATTTGATTTTTGAGGAATTTGTAGGGGTGTCAATCTCTTACGCCCGCACCACCATTTTACCTCATGAACAGGAAAAAACTGTCTGCAGTGAACACGTGGAATATGATCTGAAAAATCCTGGAAATTTGCAGCTGACAAATTATGGCAACCGATTTTGGTGCTGCATGAGAAGTTATACGGATCCCAACCCCCACTGTAGCTAGCAGTACGACGGGCGCTATATCGAACGGTTTGCATTCAGGCTATTACAGGCTTCTAGTCAAACACTTACTTATAATGTATCATGTCCTGGATAAAGGATTGTGAGGATATATGTATGCATATTATTTTGACTTGCATTTGTCTGATAGATCAAGATCACAGAGTTTTGATTATCAGTGTGTTTTACAGATTAGTACTCACGTCATTGTTCCAGTACTACGTGTTTCTGGGACAAATAGCGCGTGTCAGCGCTTACTTACACGCCTTTCTGAAATTTATCGATGATATATTTTTGCCGCAAAACGGCAGTTGTCCTGCAATGTTCTTCTATTTCTCACTGTGTCTATGTTGCTAATTAATGTGCTAACGCAACAAATCACGTTTGCTATGGTCCATAAATGGACTGAAGGTTTTCTTGATCATGCAGGACGAGCAGTTACTTCATAATGATGCCTCGTGTTTTCATGTGCTCAGTCTTAAGATTTATTATTTTTAGATCGCATCGCTATTATCGTTGTTCTATTTTCTTGAAATTAATGGAATTTTTCGACACAGTATTTTTCATCTTACGCAAGGAAGGACAGCCAAGTAACATTTCTACACGATTCGTTATCATCATGGTGACGATTATGTTTTCACTTTGGTGGATTGGAATGCATGGGTCGAAGATGAGGTTCAGTTAGTTTTACTAATAATTCAAGTGTTGTTGAAGTTGTTGGAGTTAGTTTTGCAGTGTTTGATAAAGAAATGCGTTCGAATATGGTTTCGATTTGAATACTTGATTCTCCAGATTTTGGTACTTGTATTTATTTCTGCTTTGTCTTGAAATTGCTATATCAGCGTTAGCATATGTATTTCTTTCAGCTGCTTTGTGGAAGACGATCAACAGCTTTGTGCATGTTTGGATGTATTTGTATTATCTGTTGACGGCTGTTTATCCTGGCTACAAAGTGCCGTGGAAGAAATGTCTACTGTTTTGGATGGTAAACGCGAGAGTTTTCAATTTTTTCCTCCACAGCGACAAGAAAAGCGAATACGCAAATTATATAATTGTTTCAGAATTTGTTATTGATGAAGTACCTATCCCCCCTGTGGGTGAACCTAAGGTTTGTTGAAGCAACGTTGCTTCATAGTTGTTATTTTTAATGGCTTTACCGTCCCCGTAAGATAGTCACCTGCATGAAAATGAATTTAATGAATATAAAAGGTATTGTATATGAACATGAAATGAATAGAAATATATAGCGGAACTATTCATGTAATTGCATATTTTCTTATCGTATAATTAGGCTTAAAGTCTTTTTGCACTGTATTGACTTGTGCGAAGAATTTACGTCACGTTTTATAAAATATTACACGGAACCTGTTGCAGGGGTTTAAATTCAGTCTCTCTATGTGTGTGTGATCGGCCATAACTCGGGAACGACTTAATCGATTTTCATTATTTTGGGCTCATTCGAACCGGCATGGTCGATTAACCGGGTACATCGCCGAGCTTTTTTTTTATTTGGGGTCTGAGTCAGGGGGCAAAGTGTGGGATTTTTGTCCCATTTTAGGACCCTTCACGAAAGCAAGGTTAATTTATCTCAACTTTTGAATTTTTTCTGGTTGGTTTTATTTTATAGTAAAATGATAAATGCCGATGCGCTTTTTTGTTTTTCAATTAGGGCTCCAATTCTGGATTGATGGGGTTTGAGGTACGGGGGCCCGGCGTTCTATGGTTCCTCGATCCAAAATTCGAAAATTTGTTCTGACGTCCTGGGCGGCTGAAAATTTTCACTTGGAGATTTTTGATGATGGCAAACTCATTGCCGGTGTTGGTTTTGCTTTGCAACTCATAGTTCCATGGGTACGGGGGCATGGCGCTCCCATGGCTCCTCTACTCAAAATTCGTAATTTTATTGTGACGTCCTGGGAGGTTCACAGCTTGAACTTGGGGTTTTCAGAGGCATGGGAAACTTATTGCTGGTGTTAGTTTTGCTCTAACTTGTGCGGTATTGTGTAATATCCACATATAGCATATCGACGCATGTTATCGAGAGCTGATTGATTATGCACGCAAAAAGGCGGAAGTGTACTTATGCTTCACTACGTTCTGCAATCTTGATAAAGTTATTAGTATTTAAGTGGAAATGTTTTATTGTACTGCAATAATATCAACAACGTCGCCGCCTGTTGCTTGATCGGCTGTTGCTAGCTGTATATTAAAAGTATTAATAACAGTGATATATATAATTCTGGAATCTATAATAATAATAATGACGATGACAATGTGATTTAATGTTGTTCTCATATTTCAGTGTCAATTCGTAATGGCTGTAACACAAACGTCGTACGGCCTTTACATATATTGCCCTTTTCCGCGTTGGATGGGCTATACGTTAATTGCGTATGCGATTTCTTTGTTCATTTTGTTTGCCAACTATTGGCGTCATGAATATGGCGTCAGAAAGGTAAGTAACGTTCTGCGAAAAGGAACGAATTGTTTTATTGAAAGCATAAATGAAATTTGTTGTTTTAGAAAGTAATTTGAAATCTATAATGGTAAAGGCTCGTAGAAAAATTTATGGCCAACAAATAACTGTTGAATAACATATTTCTTGGGGGTTGTTCCTAATTTTGCGCTACACTTTTTACGCTTCTAAAACGCGTGCAAGGATATAGTATGATCGTAAGCTGAAATCCATGTTACCATGTATCAAATTAAAATCATCTCGTTTTAAATTCGTCATGGCGAAAACGATCTAAATCAAGTTCTCTCCATTGTACAAGTTTCCAATTTTATTGAGTTATTTTATTGTTAAATTACCGTTTGTGCCATGAGAGCTTAAAATAAATTCCTATCAGCATTTTTAACGAAAGTGAGAACTCCATTAAAATTTCCATGTCGACCCAGCTTGAATTCACTACATCTATCTAGTACAAAGAACAAGGTCATACGTTGTGTTAGCAGTCGACTAGTTATAGCAAAAGCATTGCTGGGCTCTCAGCAAAAGTTTCACAAAAATAATGTATTCACGTCAACATTTTTATAACGTTGGCTGGAATTCGACTTAAATTTCCGTATCGACTCTCTTTATGTCATCAGCATCTATCCAGTATGAAGAACATGTTCTTAAGTCAGCGCTTGCCTTGATTATATTACACTTTTGTTTTACTGAATTAAAAATTTCAGCATACAGCGCAGTTTTGGTTTGACGAGTTTTAAGTATCAAGCTGTGAAATCGTTTGCGAATGCTAAATGTTATATAATAGAACAAACAGAATAGGTTGAAATACTTGGTGTTTTTAATTAACTTTTGGAAAGATTATGATGTTTTTTACGAAGAAATCAAAGTCAAATAATAAACAAAGTATTTTGGAAAATTGATCTTATGAAGTCGAAATGTAACTTCCTAAAATCATAAAGCCTACATATCAAAATAACTGCGTGGTTTCATTGTTGGAATGCAATTTATTTGCAATGTTGGACTTAACCGAGTTTCATGTAGTTACGATCAGAATTAAGTGATCAAAAAACGAAAGACGGTTCGTTCGATTTAGGTCATTTTCGTTTAAACGGAAATGAAATAATTTAATCTGGATTGCGCTAAAATAATAAACGTGTTTTAATAAAACATGTCAGTTTGCGTTTAATTGGATGAAGATAGATCGATTGCGCCATCGTTTGTATTCGATTCTATGTGCACCTAATTCTAATTGGAACTGGGCCAGTTATTTACCAGTGAACCCAAATAATGTAGTACATGTGTTTAGACAATATCACTCAGAGAAAATACGCGGTTAAAGTTGAGAATTTCTTGGTGTGGTAATCGACTGCTAAGCAGTGTGGCTGTAAGTATATGAAAACTTTCGTCATTATTGCCGTTCTTGTTGTTATTTGGCATTATAAGACCAAAAATGTGTTGCTTCGTGGGTAAAGTATTTAGAATTTCTACCACCAAGTTTTGACTCTTTCGAAGACATTTTGTGAAATATTATTGTAGGATTGATCACAAGGATTCTCACAGAAAACATTTTTCTTGTTACATGAACGAAAATGGGCGTCACATACAAACTTCAAAATGTCTAAATAGTTAATTGCCGCTGGTCATAAAACAGTGGAATTGTCCGCAATTTTAAATGCAACGCAATTTATCATAAGTGCAGGTTTAACATTGAATATTAGTCTTCGTTATCAGTTGTTTTGCTTTGACGTTACTACACAGAAAGAAATCTTGTATGTGACGCCCATTTTTTTCGCGTCTAAGCTGGGCGAATGTATTCTGGCTTCTTCAGATTGTTGGGAAATAAAGGCTTATGTCTATAAGAATTCTTTTCTAGCTGGTCTATCCACAGGACTAAAATTTTACCTTGGGTACTTGGAGCTGGGGGCCCAGCTCCAACTGGTTGAACTCTAAATACCTGGGAGATTCTCTTAGCTTACTTGGGGGCAGCAACGGTACCCCAACTCTACGGGGGTTTATAATTGCATTTTGTCCTGTTTTCCAAGCATGCAACATTTTATGAGATGTTTTTTGCATATTATTGTTTCTGCAGTGAGGATAGGCATTTCTGCATGTAGCCGACCTTCCCTTTTACTTAAGATTTTGTCACAAATTGGTTGAAATATTTCAGAAGTAATATTGGGCTATAGTATAATCGTTTCTTGTTAAAGCGATCATTTTGGATGCGACCCGAAATGTCTAAGAGTGCTGGAGTGAAGCCAAAATTTATCTGAGGGAGCCACCGAAATCTTGAAGCCCTTCTTCTCTGTGAAGAGGCCATAATAGAAACAAAGTTGCTGTACCCAAAGAAATTGTAAATAGTAAATATGCTGTTCCAACGCAATCTTGGGCTCAGTATGATCAAACTGGTTTAAATGTGATCACAGTTTGTTAAAAGGTGCGTACGTTTTTGTACGTTTGAACAGTTTCCAAATTAAAATGTTTTAAATCTACGTTCGCTGATTCTGAGCAAGGAGGAACGCACGACGACGCTAGCAACAATAGTTTCTTCAAGACACGAAGACTTCTAAGGAGCAGTGATGCTGATTCCAGCGGGATGGTTTTCAATGGCACTGGCAATAGCAGTTGGCTTAAAGCTAATGCAGCTGCTGACCGAGATGATTCGTATGAGTCACATATTCGACATTCGGCAACAAGGCGCCGTCAGATTCGATCGTGAACACTATTCGGGCAACTGCCTTTAGTTGATTACGGCTTACTGGAGAAATCGTAGTATACATTTTGTATGATCTCATTATGCTTTTTCAAGGATGATGCTCTTCGTGTGATTGTATTGGTAAATTCATTGTTATGTTGACACAAGATATGCTTAGTGACGGTTGGTTAAAGATCACTCTTGTCACTGATATTCGAGAAAAGAAATGTGTGCAGGAATTATCTACTTGCTGTTTGCACTGTTTACTTACAAGGTTCACATTGACACCGCTTTCATAACAATTTCAGCAGCTAATAAATCGTCATTTTCGTACCGATAACTTACAACTCTTGTAGCTGCTATTACCATGTTTTTAGGTCATATAATTACTCCGGTTATAAGCATAACTGCATACACCCGTTAAGTCGTGCTTGTCGGCCAATGTAGTTACTGCGCGCATAGTCGCAACAGCATAAGTAGTATTTTTGTATCAATAGTTGCTTCACACCTAATCAATATTGCTGCAACTGCTGAAATCTTGCTTTTAGTGTCAGCATATGCTTTACGCAATACCATTCATACAACTTTATTGTGAAATAGCGCTATCGCGATGGCCGCGGATTTTTAGTAATACCACGTTAGCAGTTTAAAATGTAACCATATGCTCTTCCTGTGTATACAATCATTACCTTCTCAGTTGGTTTAATGACTAATCTAGCGATATTGGTAGTCGATGTTAAAGAGTTAACCATGCTTCTAATTAAGGTTTTTCGGTCGACAGGTGGGTCTGGACCCAAACATTTCTGACGTGGACCCAAAATATTTTCCCAGGACCCAAACTGGACTCAGATTCAGAGACATTGGGTTAGCTAATAAATTTTAATAGGTTTGTGTTTACTTTGGGTCATACGTAATAAAAAATCTCTTCATAACTTAATTATCAAATTACGTAATAAGCCGATTAAAATAATAGTTTAGAAATATATACAAAATATAGATAGCGCGCTAGTTCTTCACAAACCACAGATGCTGTGCTAAACCTGACAAAGGTGTACATAAAATTTGGTCTAATCTTTTGCAGTTGGAGGTGGTGTAAATTTATTATGGCTATGTAATTGCAAAATTGTAAATCTGGTGCCAGCGTTTACTGTCTGGACCCAAAAGAAATTTGCTGGACCAGGGTCCATTTTGAAAACATACCCTCTTTCTATCCAAAGAATAGGAATATGCTTTGGCAAGGAGAGTGAAGAACGGGGCGACAGGAATTCTGGGACATCCGCCCAACGTAAAAATACTGAAATTCAAACAATTGGTCACTCGATATTTGCGGTTCATAATATTCAAATTGTTCGCTTTTGTGTTATACATTTAACAGTGATGTTCTGATGCACAAACTGTTCCATTAGAATGTTTATCACGTGATTTACAGTATTCGCCAGAAATGGCTGTTGCATTTTCTCTATCAAAAGAAATAACATCGGATACAAATCGGGCAAGATTCTTTTCTTAGTGCCGAACAGATGTCGGATTAACTATAAGAACGCGATTAGCAATTCGACCTCTCAACACCTTTCGAAGAAATTTTTGCATTTCTTGAGCGAGCAGCACTCATTTCTGGCAAGAAATTACATATACCTATTATAACAGTGGGTGTTGCTTTTAACATTAATGCATGTTATTACATATTTAGCCTTTCAAGTTGTTAGCCCGACTAGTATTTCCTGTGCTCGCGTTTTACTCGTGGTTTTATGTTATTTAAGTTTTAATTCTTCTGAAATAATCGTATTGTTTTTATGTTAAGCTTAAGACCATCAATTTTTGACCGAAGAGATACTGAGCTGACTTACTTTGTTGTAAAGAGTTTTTATTGTTTTGCGTTTACTGCAAAACAGTTTTCCAGTTCAAATGTATGGAACAAACATTCACAACCTAATAAGCATTCACACATCTGTAGCGCTGTAAATTTGACTACAGTCCATTTACTACGTTTGCGAAAAAATTCTTTTATAAATTCAATTTTTGTCTGTAATTAATAGATATATCCTGGACATCGGTGGTAGCCATCGACCTAAAGCACTGTCTGTGGTTGACGTATATTCATGAAAATTTTCGTATATTGTGAGTATGTTTGCAGTGATGAAGTTTGTCAATATGTAGGGATTGTTGATTGAAGTCTACAGATATAGAACTGTTAACACTCTAAAATTTTTATTGTTTCTATTATTTACGTCTTTACTAATGGAGATTAATTGTCAGATTAACCAGTAAACGTATTTATATAATATTAAAACAGTTCGATATTTATTGCCACCACAATCTGTAAATAGGGAAACATGTTCACACAGTAGTTCCATTTTGCAAAAAAAATGAATGTGGGACAAGGTAGTCTTCAATAATGGTTTCTGGTACGGGCCATGCTAAAAATGCTGTCGAAATTTCAACAGGCAATCGAACACTCCAGATTGTATTGTTCAGAAAGTTGTTCTCGAACAGATGGCGAAAACTTCATGAGTATGTTATTTGTTTACATTGTTATTTATTTTTTGTAAATTGGTTCTAAGCTACGTTTGCAACGTCGTTATGCAGAAGATATATGCAAATACGCTCGATCTCCGATTAAATGTACCTCAATTATTAAAAGCTCGAAAATTAATACCCGTTTCGAATGTACAAGCGAGAATATAACGATAAACATTTGTAAACCTAAACATAAATCGGTTATAAAGTGATTTAAAAATAAGCTTGAGAAATATTTTAAAAATAAGCTCGGTTTTATTTTAACTGGCATGGGCAGTTTTCACAGCTTCAGATACTGTGTTTCATTGGTGGTCTGCCGATACCGTTCTTGCGGTTAAATAACTTTCCTCACGGCGAGCACAGGATTTTCTAGGTGGGACACAACGTAAGCCCACAACTGTTTACGCAACCATGTACTCCGCTTTTCAGTCATTTCGCGTAAGGGGTATGCGTCGTTGCACGGGTGGGGGGAAGGCCACTTGTGCCTCCTGGTTCGCATCTGCGCCCCGCGATCAACGATTTTGTACTAAACATCTGTGAAACGTCAACCGTTTCCAGTGAAGTACAGTTACAATCAGAATTAAGTGCTAATAAAATAGAACGCATACAAGATCGAAAGAAAACGCACTAGATCGATTTTCGTTTAAACGAAATTCGCTAAATAATTAAACGCAAGCCAACATTTTTTATTAAAATATTGTTTATTTTAACATAATCGAAATTCGGTAAATTAAACGCGAAGTAACATTTTTAGCAAATTATTTTTTGGTTCAACACAATAGAAAAACATTGAATTAATCGACTTTCCCTTAAACGCAAACAATCCAAATCAAACAAAAACTTCGATCCCATTTTTGAACACTTAATTTGATTGTAACTGTACGGTTTTGAAGCAATGTAGTACACGCTCTTTTACAGGAATGTTTATTTTCTTTGGATACTGAAGTGAATTTGGAAGAAAACTCTGCATTGCATTAGCGGATGTTCGGAGCTGTCCGGATACTGTGCTGTTGAGCTAACTTGATCTTAAATGATACTCTGCGTTATTGTTACGCTACATGTAATAATATTGTTGTATTATGCTGTCACTACCTTCGTTTGCTTGGGATTTAGCATGTTATGCAACGCTGCATAATAATCGTTACTGTTGCTGTTGTGTATACATTGCATTTTATGTATATATTTTAGACTGCCAGCCAAGTGTTTTGTATTTTATAAGATTTTGCAATGTCTTGATTGTCTATTTCCGCAGTGCTTGTGGAATTATTTCATATTTGATATATATGATAATTAGTTGTTTATTATAGATTTGAGCAACCTTATACAAAATTGGCTAATCCAGCATAAGCTGTAGTGCTTAGTGCGCTGCGCACTGTAGTAACAGATACGAACCTATTGTGCTAAGTGCTTATGCGTGTATCGTTAATGTCAAGTGTTACTTTAGTAACGTTATTGACCTCTTGCGTGTGCTTCTGTTTGGATATTGCAAAACGAAATCCTGGTATCGTAAAAATAAAACGAGTATGCGGAGTCTATAAATGGGCAGTTTCACCAAAAGTCGATGACAGTCGACTGCTGAAGAGTGGTGCTCCAGCTTTTCCGTATAATCGACAGCGGTACGTCGCCATCGTTTTTGGTTTTACCGAAGTGGACGATAAACTCGTGGGAGGACTATCCTCAGCAAATGTGACTCATCGTTTAGTAGTATCATTAACATCATAAACTCAATCTGTATAATTCGTCGGCCTTTGCCTTTAAGTGTCCGTCAATGTTACTTAAGGCCGGTGTCTATAAAATGGGATGATTACTGAGCTCCTGCAGATTGTGGTCATTTTTATAATGTTATGCTGAATGTTTAGCGTTTTTATGTTTAAAATATTTATATTAGGTTGGTCGGGGAGAAATATTGATCGCGTTTCTGAAACATGTACGAAAACTAACAATCTTGTGTAGTGCCGCATATACATACTGTTATCCTTAACGGAAATGGCTTAGTTATTTTTCTGATAAGTGGTATTACACCGAAGCTTGGAATATAAAGTTGTTTTATCTTGTTTTTACAAAAGTTTTAATTGCCTAGTTATATTTACGAAATTTTAGCCTATTTGCTTTATGTGGATGGGCTGGTACTATGACTCATAAGGGGAGACTCATAATTAACTGCTATCTGATTTATCCCTATTTCACTAGATGCTACCAGTTCACATTGGGCTGAAAGTAGCATTTTAATGGAAAATGCAAGAATAAATATGTATAAAATTTACTTGGAGCTAGCTATATATTGAAAGTATAAATTAAGCATTTGAATCCTTAAACAGTAGTCTTGATAGTTGGATTTTCAAAATGCATTTCGCCAACAATTAAATGTAATAAAATAAGACTAAGCCCCTTACCTGGGGGGACTTTATCACTAAGCTTGTAAATTTTCACCAATTTTTTGCTTCTGGATAACTAACGGGGGAGGCACAAGGAAAATAATTGTTTGATGTGCTTGACCCTTTGCACCGAGCAGTTATTGAGGCTGGGCGTGACATCAAGTAGTACAAGATAAATCTTCCTAGTGGTAAACGATAGATTAAAAGACGTGATCAGTTGAAATCTGGTGTTTTTCTTCTACCATTGACTAATACGATTTGTCCAGCTTGGAGGTAATTTGCTTATATATAATTGCATGTTTTTCATATTGAAAAGGATCACTTGCATTTAATGAGCGAATAACTTTTGGCCGGTTTTGAGTAAGGAGCAGCTTATTTTTTGATTTTACATTATCAACTATTTCATGTAGTATCTATTATTGAAGAGAAGCTTTGTTTTGAGTATTTACAGATCCATACTTTCAACATGGTTTACGGCTATACGCATTTAGAAATCTTGCAATGAGAGATTATTCGTTATGAAAACAAAATGAAAATCTTATAATTTTAGCTTATACGTTTACTAACTAGACGGTTTGTAAGCTTGGACGTTAATTTTAATTCATAAATATGGATAGTAACAAGTTTAAAAACTGCATAAAAGATATTGATCTTATAGTAAATAAGAGGGTCGAAAACAGTGATATATATTATTTACTAACTAGACGGTTTGTAAATTTGGACGTTAGTTTTGATTGATAAATATAGTTAGTAACAAGATTCCATAAAAAAACGAAATGCATAAAAGATATTAACCTTATAGTTTAAATAAGATCGAAAACACCACCGCCTTTTGAAAGTGCAAATTATACGGATATTGAAGCAATATGATATGGTGACAATTTTGAAAGCTTTATAACCACTACCGGTGAAAAACGTTTCAGATCTAAAATACGTTTACAAAACTTAGCGTATACATCATCTGTAAATGAGGAGAGAGTGATTTGCGTTTTCAAGAGAAACGTAGCGTTGCATTTCGAACATAGCATCTAAAAGCACGACTTGATGTATCACTATTTTAGTGCCATGTAGTCAAATGTAATACCCACTAAATGTTTCGTTAGTTTCGGCCCATGAATAATATTCCTTTGCTAGTTATTTGCTTGAAACAATCGGTGTGCTCAAATATGACACGTTGCGCTTGTAGTTGATTTCCATACCCCACCCAGGTATAAAATCTGGCACTTTTGATTTTTTCACTCGCTATGTTTCAAACCATTTTTAGATTAACTTTTTAGTGCTCTGTATGGCTATTATGTCGTTTCTAGGTGTGTTAATATACATTTCTACACCATCTACAAATATTTTGGAATTTACACGATAAGCGAGAAATGCTGCTTATATTGTGGTCTATTTTTGTGGACATTTGACCCCGCAAGAACTAGAACTTAACCCTTAGTTAGTATGAGCAGCGAGACACGGAACATGAAAGTAAGTCCTGTTCACAAGCTATAGAGCTGTTTTCAATCTACTGCTCGTATCCTCAAGACTTCGCAAAGAGCATGAAGTTGCGGTATTCTCCAATTTTACGAAGTGCTTCGAAAGGGTTAGTACATGGTATTTGGTTTGGACTAAATTTAGTTGTGAAATTATAAATCCCGTTTCCACTATTTTAATTACATATCTAACTTTTTGCTCCATTGCACAACTTTCATGTGTGTTTTAAGACTATAATGCTGCGCTAAAAAACGGTTATTGTATCGATTTGTCACTGCTAGCAAATATGTTTCTAGTAGTGAAATATCGCGTAAAACAGTGTTCAACATAATTTACGGTAGCTCGATAACGATTAAGCTGAAATTCTTATTTTCAAAATAATCAAAACCAAATTTAGGTCACCTAGCTAGTTTATTGTAGGACTGCTGTATACTGCTAAAGTGGAAGATACAAAAGGCATAGGAGCTTTGTTTACTACAGTCTGGGTTCCCAATACACCATTTGTTTTGATAAGGGAGGAGATCGGTGGAAGATTTTGTGTTAACGAAGGGGACCAGTGAATCTCCCGCGCTTTCTTAGCTGAAAATAAGATATTTGCAGCAACAGCTTCATCAAAGGTATTCGATGCTAAGGTGGGCTCGGGTACTGCTCCTCGCCCCTAAATCCAAAAAATTGTTGCTAATTATGAGCAAGTTGTTTAAATTGTGGAAAATTAAATGTTAGTAATCCAGAAATCTTATAAATTTACAAAAATTTTCAACATTCTCGGCCTCACGACGGAGCTAGCGCAGGACACATATTCTAACATCCTGCCGATTGGAATTTTTCTCACACTGTAATCAAGGTCATACAATACACACTATGTTTGTCCCCACTGGCATGCCGTCACTTCCCGCATAAACGATGAGTTAGCTACTTTGTTCAAATTATGTGACGATGTGTCTGATGCTGTCAAATCGATTTGGACCGCTAATGGAAACGACATCTATTTAAAAATGCTGGAGTTCTCTAAAGATTAACATCACGGTAGCTATTGACGACGGTTTACAGCGAAAGATATGCATAAGAATAGCTGCAATGCCTAGTGACCTAAGCGTCGCTGTAGCCAAACACTGAATCCCGCAATGACTCACATTAAGAAACCTCCCTCTGCGGCAAAGCGCGTCTTTGCCGAAAACATCAAAGAGGATAAACAATGGATTCTCGATGTCATAGCGTCTGAATTGTTGAAACACTAGTACGGAATCTGATACGTGGAAAGTCTTCCGTCTGACCAAAATCTAACCCAATCGTAGCGCACACTTCAAGGTATAATAAGCGATGGTGACGAACGCTCACAAGCTACATACTCTGCGCAGCGGGAAAGGTGACGGCATCACTTCAATGCGCTCCTGAATCGTGGTGCTCCTGATCACCCTATTTTTTATGAGGATCTGGCGTTTGCGTGGTTTTAGAAATGCAGTTGCACCACCGCGCCTGCGTTCTAAATCATTTAAGTCTTCAGATGACTACGAAACGGACAGGTGGACGCTTACGGGATTCCTCCTGAATGCTATAAAGCAGGTAATACCGCACTAACGAAGCATCTTCACGGGTTGATTGCTAAAATGGAGGGGACACAAATATCAAACTGGAGATGGCACCATTATCAAACTGCACGGGGGAACAATATCAAACTGGAGGAGCACCAATATCAAACTAAAGAGAATTCATCTTGCATTACGGCATCTAAGATGATTAGAGCAACGGACGCCTAGCTTTATTTTTACCTTCATGTATTCCAGAGAGTGTTGTTGGCCCACATTGAGAGGGTTGTTTGAATAAATTTTCACTGAAAGTTATTCCACAGAGTATCAAGCATTTTTACGTGGTATGGAGCACCCTACAACCACATGTTGCCATGATTCCATACAGCGGACCAGTCAAAGCTCTCCAAGGATAACTTTCAGTGGAAACTGGCATTAAGGGTTACTGCTCTTTTCTTCGGACCGCCTGTATACAAACGGACGCCCACCACGCGACGGGTATACTCTTGTCGTTGGGTTGGCCAACTCAGGTTTAAACTGGACTTTTGTTTGAAAATTGCAGCTTTAAATTAAAGGTCTTACTCATTGGTAGTTCCGAGCGACTTGAGGGATTAATAAACTGAGGTGGAAGTAGAACCAGACCACACATTGTGGTAGGGGAACTGAAGGAGCCAGCTTAAATTTTGAGGCTGGTAACAACGAAAGGGCTGTTGCGAAATTGGGTGTACATCTACGCAAGCTTTTTGCTCAACAGCAGTTTGCGCGGCATGTTGATAAATGTTTTGGAGAAGTGATTTTAGACTTTTATTTTTTGCTACTTTACCGTAATCTCGCAACTGCTTTATTTTGCTGTAATTTTAATTATTGTCTCCTCCTGCTTTAATATCTATTGTTTCTCAATTAAAATATTACCCAATTATTTACGTTATCCCAATTTCAATTATATCTCTACCCCAATCATAGCATTGTTTTCCAAAAACATCCAATAAAAATTCATGTTCATTTTACAAAATAGAGAGTTTTTTAACCAATCAAGATGATCATCTGTTGACAACAGCTCTATATAAACTAGCTGTACAGCTAAAAATTCACGATTTTAGTCAAAACAAATTCAGTTTTTCGACTCGACAATGGCAGCTGCCTTTTCGAAACACTTTGTGCAAACCCATACTAGTCCCAGTGCACCCCTGGGATGAAGCTGATTTTACTCGGTGGGAGGAGAATTGTACAGGAACCGCCCTTAAACGTGGATATGTGTCTTAATTCAGGGTTTTATAAAATTTGTTGCTATGAGTTCAAGCACGGTGTTTGAAAGGTCGCTAGGCAAAATTGTGGGATCTGTCGTTGCAGATGGTACCTATGTTGTTACAGCTATCATTTCCACCACACGGAAAGAAGTCTAATGAAATGCACCTATTATTAACTTATTCTGACAACATAAGACCTAGTATCCCAACCACCCTTTCAAGAGCCACCTATATACTGTAAATAAGATACAATAAACATTAAGGCATATTACACAGGTGGATGGGAGGCATATGGAGATGTCAGGACCCCACAAAGACACTTTAGCATGGCAAAAAACTACATTTTGATGTTTTGTCTGTTGCCACTCTACTTTTTATACAGATGTGTATTAAATTTCACAGCTGATACATACCATGCTACATTAATTACAGTTATGCATTTTCGTGTGCATAAACAAAGCTAAAGACATCAGCCCGTTGTGTTTGTGGTTCACGACTTAATACGTACCCCAGCTTATGCACATAAAGCTTTCGTGATTGTGTCTAAGTAAAATCTAAGGGCTTCAGTTCTTAAATTCTTGGCATTCACCATCTAGTAGGTTGATCTGATTGTCACATCATTATTATTTTGAGATATATGTGTGTATAGTACGTTGCATTTATTTAGCAAGTAGTAGGACAATAGTGGTAGTACAACGACTGCTTAGCGGTGGTTCTGTAAGTAGTATAACTGTTTTGGTTCACTAAGTAGTAGAGAAAAGTGATGTTTCCACAATTAGTACTATAACTGTGGTGGTTTTGAAACAGGTAGAAAAAAGTAAAGATTCAACAGCACAGTAGTACAACAGCAGTGTTGTTTTAAGTAGTAGAAAAAGTATTGGTTCTACAAGTAGCATAAAAACGGTGATTCTGAACCAAAGTAGTAGAAAATGCAGGGGTCCTGACAGTAGTAGAAAATGTAGGGGTTCTGTGGAGTAGTACAAATATATAATATATATGTTGCATGCCCTCACCATTTTTATCCGGACTTGGGACCGGCTCACTTAATTTTGCGCTCGGAAGTTATTTCGCTAATAATTAATTTCATGGTATTTACATCTAATACGTGTAAATTGGACTTTTGGTCCGGAGACCAATTAGTACGGCACAACAGATGTGTGCACGATAAAGTACATTTTAACTGTGATTTTTTAACCGAAAGAATTCAATGGAGCGACATAGACGATACCACAAGCGTTTGCCACCCTCCATATTACGAACACGACCACCCAAACCCCATTACCACGATATTACCAATAACTTAAAAGTGCAACGTTTAAAACTGCAACATCGACAGCTACAGCGGCAACTACAGGAGCTGCACCAACAAGTGCAAATGGTAGAACAGCAACAACTGACAGTAGTACAGCAGCAACAGGCTACCATGGAGAAAGATTGGCAAACAAGGGTAGAACAAACAAAGCATATAACGCGTGAGCCGATGCTTGCACTAAATGAACAATTTTAAAAAACTAAATTGAGATTGGCAACCTCAGTGGATGAAACAAAAACCATGAGACTGAAAAATGCATAAAAGAGATGAAATGCTATTTAAAGAGTTATTATTTAGCACCTAAGACTGATCTTAGCGATATAATTACATTTTGTAATGGTAGCCGTGACCGTTTGTGGAGTTCACTCAACAAAAACAATTACCGTGACATTAAATTATGGAGTAGCGTATAAGTGCAAACAGAAAATTTAAATGGGGATTTCTTGAACGCGCATGTAAATATACAGATACGCACATTATTACTAGGTTCAAATTATGACCAGGGATTGACAACTATTTTTACTGAACTTGTAAACAAATTGGATGAGTTTGAGGCTACAGGGTATGGATGGGTGCTACTACAAGTGCACCACGCTGACGAGCATGTCAGCATTTACCAACCGCTGCGAGGTTCATGTTATAAAGAGCTTCCGCAGTGAGGGAAGTATAAATATGATGTACTGAATATACAGAATAATGACTTGAAATGTTTTGAAGTATTTTAGCTGCACTACACCCTGCTAATGCGAATCCGCATAGGTTTAGCAATTATGAAAAATTTGAAACAGAGCTGAACATGGATGGTATAGCATATACCGTTAAGATACGAGATATTAGTAAATTTGAGAAGCGAAATAAAATTGCTGTAAATTTGTATGACTTTCAAGATGAGCACATAGCTCTTTTGTTTATTTCAAATAAGCAACACCAGAAATATATTCATCTATTAAAGCACAAGGGTCATTACTGCCTTGCACTTAACCTAGACAGACTATTGCATGACCAAAGAAAACACAAAACTAAAAGTACTTTTGCTTTAAACGTTTGATGCCATGTTATAGTGAGAAGGTGCGTAATGAGCATATGGTACTGTGTAGAAATGACATGGGCGCAACGATAGAGATGCCTAAAAACCCCACATTAAATTTTAAAAGTTTACATAAAATGCAACGCGCAACTTATGTAATATATGCAGACATTGAGAATGTCTTCTTGAAAAATTAGATGGATATGATTCCAGCTCCAATATTTCTACAACCACAGCATTCCAACGCCATACTCTTTGCGGATATGGTTTGGTTGAAGTGATAGGGTGTTGCAACGATAAGTCGCAAATAGTTGAGCCACAGATATACCGTGACGAAGATCCAGTCAAAACTTTTTTGCATGCAAACTGTAAAATCTGAAACTTATCAAAATATTGATAAGCAAGCTAAAATTATAATGGTCGACAATTTAAATTTCAGCATAAGAATGTAAAGCGGTGTTATGCCTGTTGTTTTAAATTTGTTCCTAGCGATAAAGCCAAGGACCTTTGGTACATTTGTGGGAGGTACCGCAGCACGGCAGATTTGAAGTACAATATAGAGTATAAATTAACCCGAGATGTGACAGTAATGTTTCATAATTTGAAGCATTACAATGGTTACTTGATTATGCTGACGCTAAGTGCAGTGTGCACTGATACAGGTCTTGAAATTGAGGCCACGGCCAAAGGTATAGAAGAAGTGGTTATGCTTTTCTGTTAAGAGAAAATGTAAGAAAGCTCCTTGCAGTGGTTTTGTGCTTGACCAATCTTCGGAACCTGAAGAGGAGGAGATTGCATACAAGAGTAGGTTTATTGACACCATGCAATTCTTAACCACCTCTTTAGAAAAATTATTGGATAATTTGAAACATCATGGTGTCTACACAGTTTTGCTGCAATGTATCAATATTATGGTAGTAACATGAACTACTTACTGCGTAAAGGTGTTCATTCATATGAATATATGGCTAACTATAAAAAATTTAATGAGACAAGCTTACCCCCAAAACAAAAAATTTTATTCTAGTTTGACGGATAATGAAATAAGTGAAGAGGATTATGCGCATTCTCAGAAAGTTTGGGAGCAAATGGGAATTAAAAATTTAGGAGAATATCACGACCTGTACTTGTGTACAGATGGATTATTATGCGGTGTTTTTGAAATTTTCTGTATATTTTGTATTGATAAATATATTTTAGATACAGTACATTATATAGCATTGCCAAGTTTTGCATGGGATGTTTGTTTGAAGCTGACGGGTACTGAGTTGGAATACCTGAGGGATCCAGAAATGTATACGTTCCTTGAAGAAGGTATACGTGGGGAGTATAAGTAATTTCACACAGATACGCGAAGGCTAATAACAAGTACCTACCTGAAACTTACAACGTAAATTCCGCCCCGTTATATGTTATGTATTTGAACTCAAATACATTTATGTGGTTGGTCAATGTCATAGAAGCTGCCTTGCGGCGATTCTAAATGATTGATACAAAAAGAAATTGATGACATTAATTGGTCTGCAGTTTATACATACAGTGATACTGGCTACGTACTTGAGGTAGACGTAGAATACACTGATGAGCTACATGATAATCGTAATGACTATTCTTTAGCTCCTGAGAAACTTCAGGTTACTGATAGTATGTTGTCAGAATATTGCACTGGCCTTAAACAGCAATTAAATGTAATGTCTGGTTCAGTTCAGCAGCTTGTTCCCAACTTATTTAAAAACAAAAATAGAAATCACACATTAGGAATGTACAACTTTACTTAAAGTTGGGAATGAAGCTTAAACATGTTCATAGAGTAATTTCATTAACACAGGACAACTGGATAGAATCATACATTAGGATTAACACTAATATGCGTAAGAATGCAAAAAGTGATTTTGAAAAAGATTTGTATAAATTATTAAACAATGTAGTTTTTGGTAAAACGATGGAAAATGTACGCGCCTATACTGATGTGAAATTAGTTACATGTGAACATAAAAAATTAGTAGCCAACCCACGCTACAATATGTGTTGTATTTTCAATGAAAATTTGGTAGCTGTTAAAATGAATAGGCGAACATTTAATTTGTGTAAACCAATTTATGTGGGCTTGTCTGTTCTTGATCTTTCTGAAACTTTAATGTGTGATTTCCATTATAATTATATGAAAACTAAATTTAATTGTGATTTATTATTTACTGATATTGTTTGCTTATGTTATGCTGCTTGTACTGATGATATATAAAGATATGATATCAGACCAAAATCTCTTTGATATTACTGATTATCCTGCAGATCATCCTTTATTTTCTACCCTAAACAAAAAAAGTTTTAAAAAAATAAAGAATGAAACTGCAGGCGCTCCTATTGAAGAGTTTGTTGGTTTCCGGTCGATAACGCATAGTATTAAATGTAATGGTATTAAAAAAATCGGTCTATGGGGGTTCAAAAGTCTATGGTTAAAATATGTGAACGCATCAAAATTATAAAAATGTTTTATTACAAAACAATAACACTAGGAATAGTATGATTATGACTACGTCAAACAAACATATCCTGCAAACAATTAAACAAAATAAAATAAGTTTGAGTGCTTTTGATGATAAGAGGTTTATTAATAATGATGGTATTTGCAGCTATACATATGGAAATTATAATATATTTGATGATAAATTTTTATCATTGTTGAATGATATGAAAAACACACAAAGGCGCTATTACTAAAATATATTGCACAAAAAACAAAATATGTTTGGAAGTACACAAAGGTTCAGTTACTAAAATACGTGGCAAAAAGATAAAATGTGTACTATAATACACACAAAGGTGCAATTGTTAAAATACGTTGCACAAAAAATACAATGTGTGTAATAATTTATATTATATGTGTATTTGTTTGTGTTTCTCTGTAATCATGTGAAAGGTTTGAAATACTAAACTAAGACCTTTCGAAGTGTGCAGCGTGTATGACAAACGAAGGCGTACAGTTGTAAAAGGTATTTGGTTGATATGACAAACGTATCTACATACAACGATGGTTGTTGGTATTTACTAGTAATTATAGACAGCTTCACCAATTTTTCACGAGTTGCTGGCGTTAAACAGACAAGCTAGTACAATATGAGAAGCATTGAAATCAATGCTGAACGATGTTGAGATAAACTTTCAAGCTTACAACGGAAAAGAATTTGTAAACAGTGCAACTAATGATTATTTCAAAAGCATAAGTGTTAATTTTTACGCAACAAAACAAAGAGACAAAGGTAAGTATTGCAGAGAGATTCATTAGAGCACTTAAAGGAAAAATATATATTCTCAACTGCAAAAAAACAGTAAAAGGTATATAGACTTGCAAGATGTAGTTAAATCTTACAATAAAACTGAAAATAGATATGGTTTTAAGCCCATGGGGGTATCTGAAGACAATGAAGATGAGATAAAATCCTTTTCCGTCTAGTGATATTCAGGTTGCTTATATATTTCAAATTGGAAAAGTGCGATTAAGTAAAGATAGAGTACCGTTTGAACGAAGTTTTCACCAGCTTTGGTCATTAGAAGTATTCACAATCAGTGCACAATTTGCTTTTGGTGCACCAGTTTACGAACTGGTAGATGCAAACAATGAAATTATACTGGGAAGATTTTATGCACCGCAGCGACAACATTTTTATGTTAAAGATGATATATAAGATTGAAAGGATTTTGCGCAAACGTAAAGGTAAACAAGGTACCGAATACCTTGTAAAATGATTAGGGAAGCCAAATTCAATGGACACATAGGTACATGAACGAGACATTAGACCTGTATAACAATAATATCAGTTGAAATTCTTGTAGGTGTAGTTATAGGACTACGGTATGCTAATCATAGGACTATGAAATGTAGTGATAGGCTACGGAGCATAGTCATAAACTACGTAATACGCAGTCATAGCACTGTAATGTGTACTGATAGGATTGTATAGTGCATACATGTGTAGTCATAGAACTACTGAACGTAGTCACAGGACTACGGTATGCGTAGTAAGAGAATTACAGAACATAGTGATAAACTATGTAATGCGTAGTCATAACAATGTAATGTGTACTGATAGAACATCGAAATATAGTCATAGGAGTACGGTATTCGTAGTTATATGTAGTCTTAAATCTAACAAAGTAAATTATATGCTTAAAAGTATGTGGACCGTAAAAATTAGTAAACATGGCTTACATATGTGACAAATTCCAATATAATTTTTTATGTCGTCAAAATTAGCATAGACGCAAGAAAACATGTTCATCCGGTGAAAGTACAAAAAGCGAACATGCACAAAATAAAATTGATTTACCCTTAGAATTACCATTGACATGCGTTGTCAGCGGACAAACTGGCTGCGGGATGACAGAGTGGATTAGAAAACTGTTAAAGTTTCAAATGTTTGATAAACTTGTTGATAAAATATTGTTTTGTTACAGTATTTTTCAAGATATATACTCTACATTATTAAATAAAGTTCCCAACTTGGAGCTTCATAAAGGTGTTTCCGATACACTTCTTTAAAATATAATACGACATACCATTTGTGTGCTTTATGATCTAATGATAGAAGCAGCAAATGACAAAAAGTTGACAGCAGCTTTCTCACGGACGAGGCCCAACAAACTCAGCACAATATTTGTAACGCAACACTTATACCATGAAAACTTTAAATACATCAGAACAACTACAAAGAAATGCACAATATAAGGTTCTTTTTTCAAACTTGAGAGATAAGTCTATGATTTGTGCATTTGGAAGACATATGTGGCCTTCGAAACGCAATTTTATACCTAGTGTTTTCGAACAAGCAACAACTAAACCCTATGGATACTTGTTCTTAGATCTTAAGCCAAATACAGAAAACATTTTAAGAGTTTAAGAGTATACTTCAGTGCTCCAGCTTCACTCATTTATGCTTTCAGTGAAATTGCATACAATACACCAAATAAAACTAAAATTATTACAAACATTCCAAATTAAAAATATTTGCATTTCAAAGAAACGTAAATTACTAACGCCACCAGTAGTTAAGTATTTAATTGGTTATTTTGATAAACACTATGACTGTTGTTCTAGCAAATTGGTTGGAAAATAATATGAAGAGGAATGTGGTTGAAGAAAGCCCGTAGTAAATGAAATTGAGATTTTTAATGAACGAAAACCATATACTAATATTGTGGATTTGTTTCCAAAAAATTAACGCAAAAAGGCTGAATTAATGCTTGAACATATTTAAAATGTTAAGTTATGTGATAATAACGGTGTCGTTTATGCGAATAAGAAAAAGGGTTCAAATATTTTTGATTTAGTTAAATATTTTACATCTGATATATTCTTTTCCCCACCTATACTCTTGAATTCAGAAGAATTTGAAAAACTTATAGGCAATGTGCCTGACGCTGCATTCGGCAGAGGAAGAAAACAAGTTGTAAAATTGAAACAGTTATATTAGCAACCATTGTAAATTTGATATTTAAAGAACTATTTGTAATAATTTAAAAATTTGTCATTTTAATTTGAAAAAACAATGGGGCATACAAGGTTTTGTGTTAGCACAACAGGCACACCTATAGTTTGTTTAGATCATGGTGGAGTGTGTTTAGCAATTTCAATATTTGCAAATTTTGTATTGATATTTTGTGCAATTGTGCTGAACAATGGTAACAAAGTGAAAAATCAAGGTATTTTGGAGATTTAAAAGTTATGAGGTTATAATGAGAACATATAAATTAAGCATGCAGAAAACGATTGGGAAAATATTAGTTTTGCTGATGGTGAGTGGAAAGAGGTAGCTACAGAATATTGGTTTGCTAGCAAAATTTAGACAAAATATAATAGTCCGAGAGGAAATTGTGAACACCGGCGGTGCAATTAATATTGCTGAAGCTGGTGGGTGGGATAATTATTGGGGAATAGGTGTTAGCTTGTTTGATGAGAGAGTATATGACATAGAAAAATGGTGTAGACAATACATATTAGGGGTCTGTGGATGCAAATACACGACTTTGAAGAATAAATCAACAATCCTCTCAAGGCTACTGGCGATACCACGTAGAAAACAAAACTCTAGACGAAGCAACCTCAAGGTCGATTGGAAACCCTTAGAAGTATAACTAATCAACTCAGTTGGTTGAAGTTGCATGTGATACTACATTAACAAGCGCTGACGAAGATGATTCACTACGTTTTAAGATATGTGAAAGCGCTCTGGACTGTATTGACATGCCCCAAATTTCTGTTTATATAGAAGTACAGATTTTGAAAAATGACAGTAAACATTTACAACCAAATGGAAAATTTATGCTTTTCAACATGTTTGTTACGCTATTTTTTCATGTGTGCAAAAGAAAATTAACGGAAAACCTGTTACGTTTAACAAAAGGCATTATCCTTGGATGACATACATAGTTCATATGTTACATTTGAACGAGCAGCAAAGGCAACAGTATTTACGAGGCTGTATATATGCATGCGACGCACTATATATTTGATGATTTTGAAGACAACGATGGCGCTCTAATTACACAAACTGATTTTATGGCTTTCACTAAGACAGAACTATACTTTTCTGTCTTTATGTGAAATTTATACCTAAAATTTTAACACCAAAATCAAAAGTTGAATTTGAGTTTAGTAGATGCGCCGTGAATGTTGCCATTTTACATGAGAATAGCAAGGATAAAAATTATAAAATACGTATTAATGACTTCAAGTTTTACGTTGCCAAATCTAAATTGTCTAAACAAAGTTTAGAAATGTAAGATAAAATACTAAATACAACAGATGCAACTTTGCATGGTTCAGTTAACAAAGGATTGCAAAGCGTGGATTAGACAGTTTTTGATGGTAAACTTCCAGGAAGAATATACATCTGTGGAATAACACCAAAGCATGCACAGCTGGAATAAAAAGTCTTTTCAACTTTAAATTACCTGACATTAATAGTTTTACTTTTTTTTCTAAACCACGACAGGTTGCCGTGTAATGTTGTATTACCATGTAAATCTGGTAACAATTTACGAGTTTTTCAGAATACACTCTATGCACTAAACAACACAACTGACAATATAGGATTAAACAGGTCTAAGTTTGATAGAGGGTATAAAATTTTTTGTGTTGATATGAGTAAAGACCTTAGCAGTGACTATAATTACATTTCAAACGCAGCAGAAGGGAACGTAAGAGTTGTAATTGACTTTACTAATGAATTAATTGAAGCAATAGTTTTGTTCGCTATGGGAGAATACCCAGCGGAACCGCATATAAATAAAAGCAAAGAAGTATTTTGGAATAAAATAGCTTAAAAGGAGTTGAATCGTCAAGTAATTGTAAAAATGGCGAAAGAAATTGCTTATGTAGCTTTGTTAACTTTCTTTGTAACAGGCATTGATATAGATACACACGCATACCTGGAAAAATGTGATGCAGTACAGTATGATATTGAATGGGTTAAAAACAGAAAATGAAACACAGTTTATTGTAGGAATGAAAAGTTATAAAAATTCAAGACATTTATTAATTATATAGAATAGTATATTTGATAGAGTTAAGTTGTATTAAATTAATAGCTTTTTATAGGAACGACTAATGAAGTAAAAAGATTTATATCAGCAAAAACATGGTAGTTGCGAAATTTGTGGAAACGCTAGCAAAATTTGATCTACAGAAAGTTAGATTGGTAAACGTTGTTGTTAGGAGTGACGTCACTACGAAATACTCCAGTGGGTAAACGTATAAATTCGACGAATTTCTGGAAAATCGAAAAATTGATTTTGCAGTTATAGATTTTGGTGACATGGATAACATTATTGCTTTTGTGCTAAGCGACGATTTAGCAGGAAAAATACAACAAACAGAAGGTGAGGTAGAAATTTTTGAATGTAATTGCAGAGTTACTGCAGAGTACATTGATAAATTGATTTCAACCCGGTGCAAAAGTACTGAATGCATTTTGCAGTGATAGATTTTGGTGACATGGATAACATTATTGCTTTTGTGCTAAGCGACGATTTAGCAGGAAAAATACAACAAACAGAAGGTGAGGTAGAAATTTTTGAATGTAATTGCAGAGTTACTGCAGAGTACATTGATAAATTGATTTCAACCCGGTGCAAAAGTACTGAATGTAATTTGGTATCTTTCAAAACTCGTAGGCAATTAAAATATGTATACACTTATTATACATCCTAAATTATAACATGAAACAATGCGACTGTAATCCACTTACTCTTTCTTCTCCTCGCCTCTTCCGAAAAAACCTGTCCGTTCAAGTAGCTAATCTAGCTCGTTCACTATATTATATGCACATGAAGCTCCGATGTCATAAAAGATATCCCGACAATTGATGAACCTTGAGTAAAACAACACAGATTACAATATTTACTTTCTATGATTTTTTCAGTAAAATTTATTTTAAAACAAATTAAAAAGGGTGGGCCACTATCCATGGAATATTTGAAATTTTACAAAATTTCTTTGTAAACAATAAAACTTTTTATGAATTTATTCAAAAACTGATAAATGCTATAAAACATCCCAACAGTTCTCTCAAGGAGTCGTGGATTAGGGCTACCGGCGGTACAACGGAAAACCAAATGCTGTGGATGAGAGTACCTCAAGGTCCAGTTAAAAATCTTAGCTCTGCATCATTACTGTAATAAATTGTGGTGGGTGCAGAACGCCAAAAATTTTTAATGGTGATTACTACAGTATTTACTGAGGTTGAAATGTAATGCATGTTTGGCTTATAAATAAAGACTACTGTGGAGGTATGACTCTGTAAAAATGGGAATGGGTACAAAATGCGGCCAATCGAGCTGATTTTTCACATTATTGCATGATCTGACATAACCAAGCAGTTATTGTGAATTTAGTGTGGTGCCTGTATGTCACATTATATTCACAATATTTTAAACCAAATTTATTCATAATATTTAAACATTAAACCCAAGCTGAAAGGTATAACAGATTACATGTATAACATCTCGCACTTGTACAATACAGTATACATATTTAAACAATACGATGAGTTTGTTGTTGCCTAAACAATAGTTTATTTATTCTATTTCAAAGTACACATGTCTAAATTTATCTCGTTACTGTATTTAATTGATTATCCATAAACCATTTACTTCCGTGTGTTCAAGTCATTAAAATAGCAATGAAATTCGTAAGCCTCCACATATGTTTATGGTTCGAAAACAAAAAACGATATTGAGCAGAAGTACAAGAAGGTAAAAACACCTAAGCGTTATTGTATTTACCTACTTCGTGATTTCTCCCGCCACTAACGTAACGATTTTGATTACAAATTACACTAGCCAAAGCATACGGAACGGACCTAAAACGACATAACAACAGGTGACCATAAAGAAAATGTCAATACTGGATAGTATATTTGGATACTTATTTTGCTCAAACGAAACCGCATACGACCGCCAGCCAATTTGCTTTCAACAAAATAAGCGGATTCGCAATATTCATGAAAAGAACACTTTGAAAACAAATTGCCTTTTAATCCACGCTTAGGAATGTATATCTGCAGCCTACTGTTTCAGTGCATAAACTAAAATACACAGTAGCATATCCAGTGTACAAAAACGCAAGACGTAAGTTTTCCGATGAGGTGAACAAACACTAAGTCAAAATGATGTTAACTATTTCTAGAAACATCTCAGAAACGACTTCATTGTCTCAGTCTTAGCTATAAACTTTTTTGCATGAAATAGGTTCAGGACGCCTATCACAAGTAATTACATCCGACAAACACCCACGCACAGTTACTGTATAAAATACAGTCTTTACCAAAAAATACCCACGATACAGTACATTAATGTCCACTCAATGTACAGTAATATCCACAGTATAGTAACACCCATAGCAACATCCACCCAATGTACAGTAACACTCAGTGTACAAAAGATCCAGCCACAGTGGGTGTGCCCAAAGTCAAATTTTTTCACAAATGGGCACCAATATCCAACTGGAGGGGACACCAATATCAAACTGGAGAGTGGCACCAATATCAAACTGGAGAGGGCACCAATATCCAACTGGAGGGGACACAGATATCAAACTGGAGAGTGGCACCAATATCAAACTGGAGTTGAGTTTCGTGTAAAGTTCTATGTGCCAGTATTAAATACGACATATCGTATGCAACACTGGTTACATACGACATGTATGTAACACTGGTTACGTACGACATGTCGTATGTAACATTGATTACATGGGACATGTCGTATGTAACATTGGTTACATACGACATGTCATGTGTAGCACGGGTTACATACATGTCGTATGTAAGACAGCTACGTACGACATGTTGTATGTAACAAAAATTTTCGAGTGGATAGGCGCATTATCCTGTGAATCAACAATGACACCTGCTAAAACTGGACGGGGGTACCAATGTCAAACTGGAGTAGAGTTTTGTAGAGTTCTATGTACCAGTGATACATACATGTGTGTAACACTGGTTATGTACTACGACATGTCATATGCAACATTGGTTACATACGACTTTTCATGTATAATACGGGTTGAATACAACATGTCGTATGTAACACAGCTACGTACGACATGTCGTATGTCACAAAAATTTTTGAGCAGATGGATGCATTATTCTGGGAATCATCAATGACACCTGCTAAATTATGAAGACTCTTTTGAGTCATCTTGCAGCGCCATGCGGATAAAGAATCAAACCACAGCTCCGTTCGACGTGAATTCTATCGTGCGGCTAGGTTCCATTCTATCCCCGATGCTGTTAAACTTAGCGCCAGATTTGGTAATGCGAACATCGTTTAGAGATGACTTAAAAGTTAACGTTGACACCAGCGCATGACGTTGCAGTCTTAGCGAAATTCGTATCATAGCTGCTGTCTACTGTGTCGAATTATCGCAGCCAGCTAAAGCGTGCGATTTCTATTCAGTGACAGTAAAACAAAGATTATGTGCTGCCGGACGTTGGGCAATACAAATGAAGTTCTTGGGTTCTTTGGGAACGAGACATTCGAACAAGTTCAGATCTTCTGGTACCTGGGAAGCCATGTCACGGGCACAGGCTCTGCAGAAACTGATATTAGCGCCAGAATAGCAAAGGCACGGGCTGAATTTTGAGGCGTAAGGCGACTCTGCCAAATGCCAGCCGTGCCGCTAAAAAGGAAGCCTAACATCTATAACACAACACTGACCGGTCCTACTGTTTGGGTCCAAACCGTGGTCTGCAAGAGCTTGCGGCATACATTAGGGGGACGTCGTCTTTGAAAATTTTTGTCGACATCGTATTTTCTGGATCTCGCGGCTCCACCACATCAAATGTGGAAAATTGCAGCACCGAACTTTCCACACCGTTCCACTAACAGAAATGCTGCGACGCAGTAGGGTACGTCGTGCTGGCCAACTATCCCGCATAGCTTCAGATCGGTGTCCCCAATTAATAGATACGTCCAAAATTTCAAGCCTTAACGAACTGGAAGTGGCAAATTATATATCACACGGAATTCCAATTTTGAGGAATGTCATATCGACATTGGCGACAAGATCCGTTGAAAGTCATTGTCAAAAGCGCAATGAACAGAGATCAGTGGCAAGTAATCATCGTCATGGCAAAACTACGCAACCGCAATGTCATGTATATCAGGTAAATATATTATATATAAAACTCCAAATTATCGAAGGTAGTTTGGAATACCATCTATGGATATCTTTGAATAATGAACAAATGACGCAATAACAGTTCAAACGTTGTATAACCAAAGCTTCAAACAGACAGTTCTTTTGCCTAATGCATAATTTGAGCTTTAAATTTTCGTATGGCACACCTTCTCCCTGTCAATATTAGTAAGGCGAAAATGGAAACCTGATTTAAAAGTATATATTTGACATCTACTTTAATCATGGGTATATTGGACATTAAAACACTGTATTATATATAACGCTACATTTCACGCGTTTATTTTTTCTACTTTCTGTAGTATGCTGCATCATTGCTAAATGTTATATCATCCTTATAAAATTATTATAAAATTATCACAAAAAAAAATATCATCCTTATAAAATTAGCTTTTGAAGAAATACGGATGGTTAGTATCACGACTTGCGCAAAGCACCTCATGCTGTTTAAGCGAATAGATTTCCACACATGTTACTGTTAAAATCGAAAGCTAGTTTAGATGCCTGTATTACCTGCGCATCTGCTTCAGCAGCTATTAAATGATATTGTGTCATCAGTGTTTGTAATCTCTAAAAGTAAACACTATAAACAAATATATAACTAAATATAATGATAGAACAAAGTGATATATGTAATTTCACTATGTTTTCGGCAGTTTTTAGTGTTAAATCTATTGTTATACATATTATTATTAAAGGTTCAGCACTTTCTTCGCTCATTTTTGTCCTTTTTATTGCCTATTTGTTAGACGTCTAGTAGATCATTACGGTTGGGCTTACATTTGGTAGTAATTGATGCGTTGCTGGCAGTATTTATGAAATCGCTTGATATTTTATTATCGTGGCTTGTAACTTAGTCTTTTTGTGTTGGAAACATTAAGATTTTTAAACTACAAGCAGGCACAATAAAATTTCACAGCATTTCTAACAGTTTTATAATTTAATATTTTTATATGATTATTAATATTAGATTATGATCAAATAATGCGTCATATATCTTAAGATGTGTGCACCTAGGGACGGATTCTGTCACAGAGCCAATTCCGGCTCGTGACAAAAGCACAGCCACATCCGGCCCTTCATAAATAAAATAAATAGCTAAGCTATGCTAGTATGTTTGCACGACCTGGAGGACAGACTATTGAAAAATATTACATTCAGTTTAGCAGCTTGTGTTACAGGGAGGATATTTAGCTCTAGGCAAGATTGGTAGTAATTAAAGCAAGACGCATAAATATAGGTAAAATAAATACGTAAGTATCGCTATTTTCGAAATTTTTGTTTAAGTGCCTGCTACAAGCCAACCTAGTACCTATTTAAAACGCGCTCTTTCATACATTAAAATTATACTCTTGTAACTGGAAGAATGTTTTACCAATATGTGGTCATATGTATCACCAATTTTCATTTTTTTTCGCGATTTTCCGTTGTCGTGATATATTTCTGGCTTTTAGAACTGATTTCAGCCCTTGTGATAATTGACTAGCCACGCTTTACCATTAGTTAATATATTTGTAGGGTGCGGCTCGGCCCAAAAACTGTCACACTGGCTAATCGCGGCTAGCCAGGCATGGCTTTTGAGCCGCTCCAGACAGACACAATCCGGCCCTGCCGCACACATCTTAAGGTAAATGATGCATAATTGCTTTTTGCTTCTGCAATTGCCCGTATGGAAATGTATGCACTTTTACTGTTAGGTTCTAGTGGTACAAAAACGACGATATGCAAGCGAACATACATTTGTGCTATATAAAGCATTAATTTTTGGTCGAAAACGCAGTTTTATATTCGTAATTGAACGTATCATTCTTTTTCTACTTGGAATATTTCGCAAGGGTCATGCTTTATGTGTTATTTCTACGATCTAGCAATTTATATCTGATCTTACCCTATTTATTGGCACATTGGATCCTATCCGACCCTATCGAATATGACAAAAGTCTTCTTACTGTATACTGTATGGGTATGTTATTCATAAATATACCACATTCACGCATCTAAAATAGTTTCTGAAAATGTTGTTATGTAGTATATTGCATAAATATACCACATTGGCAAATGAAAACTATTAGAATTTTTTATAAAACTATTCCTTCTATTCGGTCCGATAAAATTATGCATATGCTCTCATTCCATACTGAATATAGGATCCAATTTGAAGACACTTTTACGACAATTTATATATCTTGCTAAAAATACCGGTTGTCATGTGATATCTTGTGCTTACAAGATCCACGGTGTACTATCAATCATGCTAGATATTAGAAATAAAAATAATAACAGGTGTAAGTGTAAAGGTCAAATTCAAACTGAGCGACATAAATGAAAAGCAGATTGAGCTAGTCTTAATAAGCTAAAACAGGGATCTTCCGCTCCTGAACCAAGTGCTCAAAGCTGATCATTTTCGAACAGTATAACGTAGCACGGTTTGCTCCAACATGACCCAAACCAATGATGCAGTAACTTGGTCGTAGTACTGAACAATCTGTGCTCATATAAATTTATCGCTTGACGCGCTATCATCTGCTGTATTTTTGGGTATAATACATACTTTTTTGTGCTTGAATTTGTGGTGGCTAATATTATTTGTAATGGTAAAATGATCAAGTCCTACCGACCAAATGATTAGACAAACGCAAGCCCTTCATAGTACTCAATCTTTATCCACTGGCTCCAGTTCCAGCAATTCAATGTTAGTAACGGTTTTTGCCACTTTCACAACCTGAATACGCGAAATGAAATTTTCAAACTCGGGTAAAAGGTTTGGTTAAATACCAGATTTGTTTTGGAAAATGGTAAATATATACTATATAACACGCCTGTAAACATCTCCGATATGTATATAACATAAAAAGAATCACAGTTTTGTTCACGTATAGGCTGCGAATTCATTTGGAATGGGAACTGCACTCGTTCCTAAAATTGCAGGATTGATCCTGTAAAATAGCGTTGCCTTCATAGAATTTGACAGCACTTTGGCATTATCCGTAGCACAGTAAAATAGGCCCATGTGAACTTTATGTGCCGAACGTTATAGTTTTAAAAACAACAGCTTAGAGCGTGGGTTCGGAGGGCCCCAGCCCACCCAACTTAGGCTTAGGTTTAGTGTAAGGCTCATATAGAAATCATAGCTTACGCTAAGGTTAAGGCTTTGCACTTAGTATATCTTGAACAGCATATCATATATTTTATGTCCACCGTAAGCTACATTGACAATAGCCAAAATATATTCAAGGAAGCGTCTGACTTCGCGAAACTTTGCTTAAAACAAAACCACACTATACAGTGTTCAATATTGCATTGAACATAGTAAGTTTTTAGCTACAATATAAAAATATGTTGCTTACCATCAATTACCACGTTGTGGCACCAACGCTCTAGTGCTTGGCGAGCATTCAGTGATTGTGCAAAATCGCTATATATCGATATATAAATATCTATATTTGCAATTGTTTGGTGCTAAATACGAATTACAGCTAAAATATAGTCACAATGATTCATATCCTGTGTTCATCATATATTGGTTGCATGTATTCAAAAATGCCAATGTTTAAAAATTTCAAGCGTGCACTGTCTATATTATTAATTGTTTTTTGAAAGATCTATTGAACGGACACATTCTTTGACGGACTGAAATTATTTGATTTTATGTTTTCATGTATTTCAAAATATATAATATGCATTATAAGTTATTTCGGTAAAATACATTGGATGAAATGAATTAACGGTGGTAGCATAATATGGAGCTAGACAAAACTAAAACCGTGTTCACATTACGCCCGACCCGTTCCGATCTCATCTGATCAGATGTATGGTATTAGTGTAGTTTATCCGATAAGACTATAAATTCTACGCCTCCCGCTTGCTTTCTGTGCCTGCTGTTTGCATTTTGAACATCGTTAAGATAAACTATGTGCAACATTTTATAAAGCTGTCCCGAAATTGGCTTTTCCATGGAATTAGCATAAGATGTATATCTATAAAATTAATAGCATACTAAAAGGACAACGAAGATCCGATGATGTTTATTGAAAACCGAATATCGATCGATAACAATATGATTTTGTAACTGTTAACAGAACTTAATATTAGTGTTTTTAATCTCTTGTTAAATTGTCTATGTCCTAAATGCTAAGGTATTATAGTGTCATTGTTGACGTAATCAATCTCAACAAGCAATGCTGCTGAAATCAAGTGTGGCTATAACATCACAGCTTTGGAGAATATCCAAATAGCTAATAGCATAATTACAAAACAATTTCGCAGTTTATGACTTAGGCATGGTTTAAATTACGTTCCGATGTGAAAAAATGCAAACAGCAGGCACAGAAAGCAAGCGGGAGGCGTAGAATTTATAGTCTTATCGGATAAACTACACTAATACCATACATCTGATCAGATGAGATCGGAACGGGTCGGGCGTAATGTGAACACGGTTTTAGTTTTGTCTAGCTCCATATTATGCTACCACCGTTAATTCATTTCATCCAATGTATTTTACCGAAATAACTTATAATGCATATTATATATTTTGAAATACATGAAAACATAAAATCAAATAATTTCAGTCCGTCAAAGAATGTGTCCGTTCAATAGATCTTTCAAAAAACAATTAATAATATAGACAGTGCACGCTTGAAATTTTTAAACATTGGCATTTTTGAATACATGCAACCAATATATGATGAACACAGGATATGAATCAGTGTGACTATATTTTAGCTGTAGTTCGTATTTAGCACCAAACAATTGCAAATATAGATATTTATATATCGATATATAGCGATTTTGCACAATCACTGAATGCTCGCCAAGCACTAGAGCGTTGGTGCCACAACGTGGTAATTGATGGTAAGCAACATATTTTTATATTGTAGCTAAAAACTTACTATGTTCAATGCAATATTGAACACTGTATAGTGTGGTTTTGTTTTAAGCAAAGTTTCGCGAAGTCAGACGCTTCCTTGAATATATTTTGGCTATTGTCAATGTAGCTTACGGTGGACATAAAATATATGATATGCTGTTCAAGATATACTAAGTGCAAAGCCTTAACCTTAGCGTAAGCTATGATTTCTATATGAGCCTTACACTAAACCTAAGCCTAAGTTGGGTGGGCTGCGGCCCTCCGAACCCACGCTCTAAGCTGTTGTTTTTAAAACTATAACGTTCGGCACATAAAGTTCACATGGGCCTATTTTACTGTGCTACGGATAATGCCAAAGTGCTGTCAAAATCTCATGAAGGCAACGCTATTTTACAGGATCAATCCTGCAAAGTTTAGGAACGAGTGCATTTCCCATTCCAAATGAATTCGCAGCCTATACGTGAACAAAACTGTGATTCTTTTTATGTTATATACATATCGAGATGTTTACAGGCGTGTTATATAGTATATATTTACCATTTTCCAAAACAAATCTGGTATTTTAACCAAACCTTTTACCCGAGTTTGAAAATTTCATTTCGCGTATTCAGGTTGTGAAGTGGCAAAAACCGTTACTAACTTGAATTGCTGGAACTGGAGCCAGTGATAAAATCGAGCTACTATGAAGGGCTTGCGTTTGTCTAATCATTTGGTCGGTAGGACTTGATCATTTTACCATTACAAATAATATTAGCCACCACAAATTCAAGCACAAAAAAGTATGTATTATACCCAAAAATACAGCAGATGATAGCGCGTCAAGCGATAAATTTATATGAGCACAGATTGTTCAGGACTACGACCAAGTTACTGCATCATTGGTTTGGGTCATGTTGGAGCAAACCGTGCTACGTTATACTGTTCGAAAATGATCAGCTTTGAGCACTTGGTTCAGGAGCGGAAGATCCCTGTTTTAGCTTATTAAGACTAGCTCAATCTGCTTTTCATTTATGTCGCTCAGTTTGAATTTGACCTTTACACTTACACCTGTTATTATTTTTATTTCTAATATCTGGCATTATTGATAGTACACGTGGATCTTGTAAGCACAAGATATCACATGACAACGGTATTTTTAGCAAGATATATAAATTGTCGTAAAAGTGTCTTCAAATTGGATCCTATATCATATGAATCGAGAGCATATGCATAATTTTATCGGACCGAATAGAAGGATAGCTGTATAAAAATTCTAATAGTTTTCATTTGCCAATGTGGTATATTTATGCAATATACTACATAACAACATTTTCAGAAACTATTTTAGATGCGTGAATGTGGTATATTTATGAATAACATACCCATACAGTATACGGCATACGAAGACTTTTGTCATATTCGATCAGGTCGTATAGGATCCAATGTGCCAATAAATAGGGTAAGATCAGATATAAATTGCTAGATCGTAGAAATAACACATAAAGCATGACCCTTGCGAAATATTCCCAGTAGAAAAAGAATGATACGTTCAATTACGAATATAAAACTGCGTTTTCGACCAAAAATTAATGCTTTATATAGCACAAATGTATGTTCGCTTGCATATCGTCGTTTTTGTACCACTAGAACCTAACAGTAAAAGTGCATACATTTCCATACGGGCAATTTCAGAAGCAAAAAGCAATTATGCATCATTTACCTTAAGATGTGTGCGGCAGGGCCGGATTTTCGACCAAAAATTAATGCTTTATATAGCACAAATGTATGTTCGCTTGCATATCGTCGTTTTTGTACCACTAGAACCTAACAGTAAAAGTGCATACATTTCCATACGGGCAATTTCAGAAGCAAAAAGCAATTATGCATCATTTACCTTAAGATGTGTGCGGCAGGGCCGGATTTTGTCTGTCTGGAGCGGCTCAAAAGCCATGCCTGGCTAGCCGCGATTAGCCAGTGTGACAGTTTTTGGGCCGAGCCGCACCCTACAAGTATATTAACTAATGGTAAAGCGTGGCTAGTAAATTATCACAAGGGCTGAAATCAGTTCTAAAAGCCAGAAATATATCACGACAACGGAAAATCGCGAAAAAAAATGAAAATTGGTGATACATATGACCACATATTGGTAAAACATTTTTCCAGTTACAAGAGTATAATTTTAATGTATGAAAGAGTGCGTTTTAAATAGGTACTAGGTTGGCTTGTAGCAGGCACTTAAACAAAAATTTCGAAAATAGCGATACTTGCGTATTTATTTTACCTATATTTATGCGTCTTGCTTTAATTACTACCAATCTTGCCTAGAGCTAAATATCCTCCCTGTAACACAAGCTGCTAAACTGAATGTAATATTTTTCAATAGTCTGTCCTCCAGGTCGTGCAAACATACTAGCATAGCTTAGCTATTTATTTTATTTATGAAGGGCCGGATGTGGCTGTGCTTTTGTCACGAGCCGGAATTGGCTCTGTGACAGAATCCGTCCCTAGGTGCACACATCTTAAGATATATGACGCATTATTTGATCATAATCTAATATTAATAATCATATAAAAATATTAAATTATAAAACTGTTAGAAATGCTGTGAAATTTTATTGTGCCTGCTTGTAGTTTAAAAATCTTAATGTTTCCAACACAAAAATACTAAGTTACAAGCCACGACAATAAAATATCAAGCGATTTCATAAATACTGCCAGCAACGCATCAACTACTACCAAATGTAAGCCCAACCGTAATGATCTACTAGACGTCTAACAAATAGGCAATAAAAAGGACAAAAATGAGCGAAGAAAGTGCTGAACCTTTAATAATAATATGTATAACAATAGATTTAACACTAAAAACTGCCGAAAACATAGTGAAATTACATATATGACTTTATCGCATCATTATATTTAGTTATTATATATTTGTTTATAGTGTTTACTTTTAGAGATTACAAACACTGATGACACAATATCATTTAATAGCTGCTGAAGCAGATGCGCAGGTAATACAGGCATCTAAACTAGCTTTCGATTTTAACACTAATATGTGTGGAAATCTATTATTCGCTTAAACAGCATGAGGTGCTTTGCGCAAGTCGTGATACTAACCATCCGTATTTCTTCAAAAGCTAATTTTATAAGGATGATATTTTTATTTTTTTTGATAATTTTATAATAATTTTATAAGGATGATATAACATTTAGCAATGATGCAGCATACTACAGAAAGTAGAAAAAATAAACGCGTGAAATGTAGCGTTGTATATAATACAGTGTTTTAATGTCCAATATACCCATGATTAAAGTAGATGTCAAATATATAATTTTAAATCAGGTTTCCATTTTCGCCTTACTAATATTGACAGGGAGAAGGTGTGCCATACGAAAATTTAAAGCTCAAATTATGCATTAGGCAAAAGAACTGTCTGTTTGAAGCTTTGGTTATACAATGTTTGAACTGTTATTGCGTCATTTGTTCATTATTCAAAGATATCCATAGATGGTATTCCAAACTACCTTCGATAATTGGGAGTTTTATATATAATATATTTACCTGATATACATGACATTGCGGTTGCGTAGTTTTGCCATGACGATGATTACTTGCCACTGATCTCTGTTCATTGCGCTTTTGACAATGACTTTCAACGGATCTTGTCGCCAATGTCGATATGACATTCCTCAAAATTGGAATTCCGTGTGATATATAATTTGCCACTTCCAGTTCGTTAAGGCTTGAAATTTTGGACGTATCTATTAATTGGGGACACCGATCTGAAGCTATGCGGGATAGTTGGCCAGCACGACGTACCCTACTGCGCCGCAGCATTTCTGTTAGTGGAACGGTGTGGAAAGTTCGGTGCTGCAATTTTCCACATTTGATGTGGTGGAGCCGCGAGATCCAGAAAATACGATGTCGACAAAAATTTTCAAAAACGACGTCCCCCTAATGTATGCCGCAAGCTCTTGCAGACCACGGTTTGGACCCAAACAGTAGGACCGGTCAGTGTTGTGTTATAGATGTTAGGCTTCCTTTTTAGCGGCACGGCTGGCATTTGGCAGAGTCGCCTTACGCCTCAAAATTCAGCCCGTGCCTTTGCTATTCTGGCGCTAATATCAGTTTCTGCAGAGCCTGTGCCCGTGACATGGCTTCCCAGGTACCAGAAGATTTGAACTTGTTCGAATGTCTCGTTCCCAAAGAACCCAAGAACTTCATTTGTATTGCCCAACGTCCGGCAGCACATAATCTTTGTTTTACTGTCACTGAATAGAAATCGCACGCTTTAGCTGGCTGCGATAATTCGACACAGTAGATAGCAGCTATGATACGAATTTCGCTAAGACTGCAACGTCATGCGCTGGTGTCAACGTTAACTTTTAAGTCATCTCTAAACGATGTTCGCATTACCAAATCTGGCGCTAAGTTTAACAGCATCGGGGATAGAATGGAACCTAGCCGCACGATAGAATTCACGTCGAACGGAGCTGTGGTTTGATTCTTTATCCGCATGGCGCTGAAAGATGACTCAAAAGAGTCTTCATAATTTAGCAGGTGTCATTGATGATTCCCAGAATAATGCATCCATCTGCTCAAAAATTTTTGTGACATACGACATGTCGTACGTAGCTGTGTTACATACGACATGTTGTATTCAACCCGTATTATACATGAAAAGTCGTATGTAACCAATGTTGCATATGACATGTCGTACATAACCAGTGTTACACACATGTATGTATCACTGGTACATAGAACTCTACAAAACTCTACTCCAGTTTGACATTGGTACCCCCGTCCAGTTTTAGCAGGTGTCATTGTTGATTCACAGGATAATGCGCCTATCCACTCGAAAATTTTTGTTACATGCAACATGTCGTACGTAGCTGTCTTACATACGACATGTATGTAACCCGTGCTACACATGACATGTCGTATGTAACCAATGTTACATACGACATGTCCCATGTAATCAATGTTACATACGACATGTCGTACGTAACCAGTGTTACATACATGTCGTATGTAACCAGTGTTGCATACGACATGTCGTATTTAATACTGGCACATAGAACTTTACACGAAACTCAACTCCAGTTTGATATTGGTGCCACTCTCCAGTTTGATATTGGTGTCCCCTCCAGTTGGATATTGGTGCCCTCTCCAGTTTGATATTGGTGCCACTCTCCAGTTTGATATTGGTGTCCCCTCCAGTTGGATATTGGTGCCCATTTGTGAAAAAATTTGACTTTGGGCACACCCACTGTGGCTGGATCTTTTGTACACTGAGTGTTACTGTACATTGGGTGGATGTTGCTATGGGTGTTACTATACTGTGGATATTACTGTACATTGAGTGGACATTAATGTACTGTATCGTGGGTATTTTTTGGTAAAGACTGTATTTTATACAGTAACTGTGCGTGGGTGTTTGTCGGATGTAATTACTTGTGATAGGCGTCCTGAACCTATTTCATGCAAAAAAGTTTATAGCTAAGACTGAGACAATGAAGTCGTTTCTGAGATGTTTCTAGAAATAGTTAACATCATTTTGATTTAGTGTTTGTTCACCTCATCGGAAAACTTAGTTCTTGCGTTTTTGTACACTGGATATGCTACTGTGTATTTTAGTTTATGCACTGAAACAGTAGGCTGCATATATACATTCCAAAGCATGGGTTAAAAGGCAATTTGTTTTCAAAAGTGTTCTTTTCATGAATATTGCGAATCCGCTTATTTTGTTGAAAGCAAATTGGCTGGTGGTTGTATGCGGTTTCGTTTGAGCAAAAAAGCAAGATCCAAATATACTATCCAGTATTGACATTATTTTTATGGTCACCCGTCGCCTTACGTTGTTTTAGGTCCTGTCCCGTATGCTTTGGCTAGTGTAATTTGTAATCAAAATCGTTACGTTAGTGGCGGGAAGAAATCACGAAGTAGGTAAATACAATAACGCTTAGCTGTTTTTACCTTCTTGTACTTCTGCTCAATATCGTTTTTTGGTTTTCGAACCATAAACATATGTGGAGGCTTACGAATTTCATTGCTATTTTAATGACTTGAACACACGGAAGTAAAATGGTTCACGGATAATCAATTAAATACAGTAACGAGATAAATTTAGACATGTGTACTTTGAAATAATAAATAAACTATTGTTTAGGCAACAACAAAATTATCGTATCGTTTCTAAGTATGTATACTGTATTGTATAAGTGCGAGATGTTGTACATGTAATCTGTTATACCTTTCAGCTTGGGTTTAATGTTTAAATATTATGAATAAATTTGGTTTAAAATATTGTGAATATAATGTGACATACAGGCACCACACTAAATTCACAATAACTGCTTGGTTATGTCAGATCATGCAACAATGTTAAAAATCAGCTCGATTTGCCGCATTTTGTACCCATTCCCATTTTTACTGATACCTCCAGTAGTCTTTATTTATAAGCAAATATGCATTACATTTCCACCGCAGTAAATACTGTAGCAATCACGATTAAATTTTTTTTGGTCTTCTGCACCCACCACAATTTATTGTAGTGATGATGCAGAGCTAAGGATTTCCACTGGACCTTGAGGTACCCTCATTCACAGCATTTGGTTTTCCGTTGTACCGCCGGTAGCCCTAATCCACTACTCTGAGAGAACTGTTGGGATGTTTTATAGCATTTATCAGTTTTTGAATAAATTCATAAAAAGTTTTATTGTTTACAAAAACATTTGGTAAAATTTCAAATATTCCATGGATAGTGGCCCACCCTTTTTAATTTGTTTTAAAATAAATTTAACAATACGAAACTGAACCAGTAGGTTAACATAA
>JASANE010000170.1:0-23825 GCA_030248225.1 Trileptium ribeirensis | reverse complement strand
TGGTTAGATTACGTATTGCTCATAAAAGTTGGCGGAGTGACGGAAGACGGACATGAAAGGGAAATATTACGGACGTCCTTACGGCACCCAAACCCCTACACACTGACAGCAGCTGTCGTGAGCTGCTCAGGTGACATGAATGGTATCAATGCTATTTTAAAATTGTAGTTTATTCATGAAGATTATAACATTTACGACCAACTGGGCTACCATATTAATTCACTGGAGAAATTTAGATGGTGCAGTGGTTGTGATGTGCCTACACATATGTGCAGCATCTTCTTCAGCGGTCCCTGTTGCGCAGCTGTTGTAGCAAGCATACGGTTGCTATGTTTCGCCATCACTAAAGCGCTATGTGCCAGGATTGTAGCTCGCATTTATTGATAACCTGACATTGCTATAACACGACCTCTAGATCGTATCCGATCTGCAAGAGTGTAGTCGCTGTGATCGTGTGACATGGTAGTATGCACTATTTCATACACAGTAGGTGACTGAAAAGACGCATTGGAGTTATATTGCGGTAGTAGGTGAAATTCAGTTTTCTACGCCCCAAATATTTTATGCGTTCAGCGCCGTGAATTAGATCGAACCTCAGAGACCCCAAGAATACTACGACGAGAAGAAGTTGCGCATACGCGGCCCACTTACCTAAATAAGTGGTTTCTCACATATGATTGTCAATTACCTCTATCATTTTTACTTCCAACATCGAATGGATCATTCGGCGGGTTCGTCACTTTCATCTTCGTTAGCTTCAACACCCGTTTCACATGTACCGCCTGTATTATTGTTGTTGTAATGTACAATGCAAACACAAAACTCTGATAGTAAGTTTTAGGCTATTATTTATAACTATTGATTTGCTGAGTACGGCAGAAAATGGTTTAAAAACAGAAATTTATTTTAAGCATTATTAAATGGGAAATATTACAGGTTAGCGGCAGAAAACACTTTTAAGCTATGCGAACTTGACTCCTTAAGTACTGCACTTCAAAAAACTTACAAGCAACCAAGCACAAAAAGCCAAAAATATATTTTGATTGAATGATAATGTGACACTGTACAGTGTCACTGTTTCGTCGCAACTTAAAGCTTTTTTCAAACGTTAAACCGAGTCGCGACAGAGGCTTGAGAAATCGATAGTAATTATTTAGCTTATCCACTAGATGATATTTTGAAACATACATAAACCGCACCTGATTAGGACGCCGGGATGCTGGATGATTTGGGAGCACATAGTGATACCAGATAACTAGGAAATCTAAAAAATTGGCCAAAAATGCATGGGGCCCCACTCCATCCTCTGCCTATTTAGAGAAACCGCAATAATTTAGTTAGTAGGTACTACAGCTAAATGAACTTTAGGAGATAAATTGGATAACAGACTAGCATAGTTATTCCATTCGACAGAGCGATACTGAAAACAGATATTTTTAATTTTTCTTTGTAAAGAATCCAACTCATATTAGCTCCACAGGGACCGCTTGAAAGACTGGTCTATGCGAAATGACATAATCCCCAACAGAGTATATTGTTGTGGGTAACGGCCCAGGTTTCCATTTTACTCGCTACATCATCCCTTAGAATTTCCCGCCCTCCAATACAGTTTTTTAAGTTTTACCACAATATGGAGATATAAAAGATTAAAAGATGTTTAAATAGTCATGAAGCCGCCGGCATAAATCATTCGAGTGGTTTTTGCATATAGCAGCAATTAATAAATTTTAGGTGCATTCTGCAACTTTTCGCAAGACATGATTTGAAAAGTGACCGTTCATCTACACCTAAAATGACGCTATTCATGATTAAAATAAATGTCAGTGAATTTAAACACAATATGTTGAATGCGTTCACGGAAGCACGTATTGTGCACCACGGAAGCAAAAAATAAACAGTGAACAAATATTACAATGCTTTAAATGCTACAAAATTTGGAGGTCTACATGACTAAAACCAACAAAATTATCAGTGTGGCAATTCGAGAAAATTTCAATTTTCAAATAAATCAAATTTGTTACAAAATAATTTGCTTCAAATTTTAGTATTTCTTATATATTAGTTATTCACATTAATTCCTGACAGAACGTAACCGTCTTGAAAGCCCGATCACTGCAATAATACTATACTATAACTGGGTTCTCCATTCGCTGAAAAATTCTGGTGAGGGGGGCGTGAACCGGGAGCCGCCCAATGTTGCCAAGAAAACGGCTTAAAGATCGTAAAGAGAAACACTGCTAAAACGCCTTCGATGGAGAAAGCGGATTTTAAAACAAATTTTTACAGAAAATTCACAAAATTTTTGACTTCAAGGCAGCCTTTCGGTACAATTTTTGATCCAATTTTATGTCAATTGAGTGTTGTTTTTACCCAGTGTAAACAGAAAAATTTTGCCAGGAGGCGATGAACCGAGGAGCTCAAAATTTTTCCTGGGGCTCAGAACCGGGGAACAACCGGTTTTTGCCAGTAAAAACTTGAAAATACCAAGGCCCCCCGAAGCCCCTCCCCCATTTTGAAGATTCCAGCTATAATAATAATATGATAATAAGTATACTAAGTCCTAGTTGGGTAAAACATTAAAAAAATTTCCCCAAAATCAAAAAGCGCAAATTTACCGTACTGGCCACAACATTTTATAAGCGTGGGCAACGGTAAGTTATGGCAACTACTGTATATCGGTGTCGATTATTTTACTTCGTTTACCTACATCACCGAAATGTTGATACGAATCTGCCAACGAGTGTTATTAAATGTTAATGTAGGCTAGTTTCTCGCAAGCGAGTGTGAAACGGAGTGAGTTTGGTTCAATTTTTAAGTTATTCTGTTTCATCATATGTAACACGACGTCCTTGATGTAAATAGAACCCAAAACCTTTTCAACCTTGATCCCATAGAAAATCCTAAAACCGCGTCGTCCCTAAACCCATCGAAAACAACTGACAACGGATCAAGTGTTTTCGTTGGTCTCTAGATAACCAAACCTTTGTATCCAGCCTATCCGAAGACATTATATAGACAATTCTTGATGACGTATACACAATGCTGAAGCACACAACATTCTGGAAATCGGGTTCAATGACCCTAAACCCAATGAAACACCATTAAAAGGTATGAAATAAGATCGTACGACTGTACCTTACCACATCATTTATTCAGCGTTCAGAAATACCTGTCTAATGACCATTCTTGATGCACTACACAACATACATAACCAGACCAATGAAAACGCTCAGCATTTTGGAAATCGGGTTCGCCGATCGTAAAACCCTTTAATTCCATGAAAATGCATATTATAGGCACCTCACCCACGCAGCACTAAATTCTCGATGCAGTCACGGCGCTCCGAAATGGTCGCGCTGCTGGCGTGGACGGCTTGCCGCCAGAAAGCTACAAAGCTGTCGCCTCACACATAGCAGGACCACTCCGCTTACTACTGCAACAAATATGGGAGAGTGAATTAGTTCCAGATCCTGGTGTTTAGCAGTAATAGTAGTTTAGCAGTTACAGCGGAATTTCACTCTTGAATGTGTCCTATAAATTTGTTAGAATTCATCATCGCCAACATCATCAAAATGCTGGACAGCGAGCATTTCACACGCGAAGAACAATGTGGATTCAGACCAGGCAGAAGTAAAGTAGATCAAATCCATGTTCTACAAAAGTTACTAGAAATAAGATATTAATATATTCAGCCGCCCGCCGAGGTTTTTATCGCCTTCAAAGCAGCTTTCGACTCTCTTCAGAAAATATTGGCATCCGAGGGTCTGTCACAGAAGCTGGCTGCCATGATCCGAATACTGTACGAATCCGTTTGAAGTATAGACCGGTGTGAGACAAGGTGCAGTTATTCTTTCACCGACTCTAATCTACTTCGCTTTAGACACGGTAATGCGCACAGCACTGTACCTAACAGGTGGAGATGTATACAATGAGGCTGACGACAGATTGACTGACGCCGATGAAGCTGACGCTATTGCTCTCAACACGGAAAGTGAAAGTCAGCTTCAAAAGATGCTCATTCGGGTGAACGCAGAAGAATTATAGGTCTGGTAATAGCGAATAAAAACAAAAATCATGTCATGTTGCATAGACAATACTCCAACAGTCATAGATGTTCAATGGATTCATGGTTCAAGAGGTTTTAGCGTAGTATATACATCAGACACAGTCTGTTACAGGCGGTTAAACAAAATGATAGTTCCGTCTCACCCTCGCTTGCGAGTTACTAGTTATATTAGTCTAGCTGCAAGCTAATACAGCAATTAGCTAGTCCATATATATATATGTACACAAAGCATCAATAATTCTATTTGTTCTGATCCAACACAAGCAAAACCACGTTTGTATATTTAATTTTTAACATCAGTTTAATACCAATGTGTTAAACTTCTCTACAAACTTACACCAGTGCCTCATAGCAGCAGCTGTACACGATCAATGCACAGCTAATTAAAGTTTTCTGATTCCCCATGTTCTCCGTAGAAATAGTTTAAATTTTATAATTAATGATTTTTGTGTCAAAAGCGAAAAACCAAAAAATATTATAATAGTTCTATGTTCTACATAACTTGTAGTGAAAAACAAGAGATATGTTCAATTTCGTTTCAGTATGACTATAAGCATGCAATACAACGTTATTTTATGTTAACAGGGACAAGAAATGCATAATCCAACAAGATGCGGTTAGTTCAGTTTAAGTTAGTATGTGAACAGTGTGCGACAGAAATGAGTGTCGCCTTTGGAGCAAGCAATCTTCGAGGAGCACATTGCTTAACATAATTCCGAGCAGCCAGCTAGATTCGAACGAGCAGTGGTCATTTCTGGCGAATACTGTATGTAATTAATAAATGTTCAAAAGAGAATATCATTAAACAAAGAAAACGTATAGCACCATTGTTAACTATTATAAATTAAAAATATTTTGATCCTTGATCGAAAATATTGCATGTATTATAGTGTGGACTGAAAATGGCCTTAAAACGCATAAAAAAATTCACAGCTGCTATGATAATAACAGAAGAAAAAATATCTATGAAAGAAAATGTTATGAACTGATAGAATGGTCCATGTCCACAGCGCAACGTAAACTTCCAACCTCTACAATCCACAAATCTGCCTCTTCTGCGACGCTAACACAACAGTATGAACTAATATTCTTTAAATGTATGTCCCAGGATCTACCACTGAAATATAGCTTCGAAAATCAAGAAGTCGCGATTTTAAGTGACGCTCACGAAAGAGAAAATATTTTTCGTTAAAAACAGCCATAACATCCAAATTCAATATCGCTCTACTACACAATCGTCCACATATACGGAAAGCAATGAACTAACCTGCGTCACCCCTCAGCAAGTCTGCAGCCTTCTCAGATGGAGTTACTGTTGTTGGAACCGATTTTTCAACAGATGCTTAAAAATAAACCAACGCACTAGATAACCTATAGGTCAAGCTCTTAAATATACGTGTCGGAACCATAACTCTTCATGAAAACAATAGACAGCACTCATCGCCCGCCTACTGGATCGGAACTTTGCCCCCACTAAAATGGATTTGTCAACTGCAATACGAAGCATACTGCAGCCATATGACGAACTGAGCTAGACGGTAAAATGTTTCTGGATACAAAATGAGATACTAAAAGATAGGTTGCCGATCACGGCCTCCAACTTAATTTGACGTTCTGAAACTGTCAAAAATATATTATTAAGCCATACGTCAAAATATATCTTTAACGACCCAAAAAACCTTTAGTATGTGGCGCAGACAACAATCTTGTATATGTCCTCTCTAGAGAAGATGGGAACCCAACGAGCTTCGAGTTCTCACCAGGATTTCGGCGGTTTACCCCAGGTCATGTCTCAAGTAAATTATGGCTTCCCCAGGTCAACTCTCTCAGCACCCCCGGTTAGTTTGAGGTGATATCAAAATTCATCGACGTAATAATAAACTGATATAGCAAACTCAATAATACTCTTTATATTTCAACTATATACGACAAAATGCGAAGCAAAATGACGCGTCGACTGCAGAAATACGAATATTCAATAAGTAAATCACAATATGCGACCAAAACAACGATAAAAATACAGTAACTGCGGCGTGAAAAACACGAAATATGTTTATAAAGCACAGGTTACCAGATACGGTTTTCTTCCAGATATTGTCAGTTCCACCCCCTCCCCCGGGTTGGAACGTGGTGGCCCCAGTTCAAAGACCCCGGGTAAAATTAAGATTCTGTGGAGCCAACTAAGGTGTTCGGCGTTTTTCGTAAAATGAACAAAATAGTAAAGTATTCTCGCATTCGAAATTGCTAACCATTGTTATTAATATGGGGTAAATAATAAGAAACTAACGTGCGCAGGAAAGAAATATTACGATGGCTCTAGCCATTTTTAGTTGATATTAAGAATACTGAATAGTTTTAGGATGAAACCATCATTAATGCATCTTAGATACTATTAGCTATCAGAGCTGCCCTGAATAATTCCAATTTATTTCGGCTTGCAATATTAGTCAGAAGTAGTCATGTGTCGACCACTGCTAAAATACTCGAACACAAAAGAAAACTCCTACTATTTTCATCTCCAGATATAATTTAGTCACATTACCTGGTATAGACAATTGCAAAATTCAGACATATCATCGTTCGGCATATAATATCACTAGCTTGCTTAATAGATCGACAAAACGCGGTTAGAAAATTTTGAACATAGTTCGACAAAAGGTCTTAGAAACTATCCATAATTAAATGTTTATATTTGAAGACAAGATTTCTACGAAATAGCAAGCAAAACAGCTATATTGCAAATTGAAAGAGAGCTACAGAAGTCAAGACAAGTAGCACATTCCTTTTAGAAATCACTCAAGCTTTAATCACGGCTTAACCAAGTGCGATTAAATTTTGTGATCCTAGAATTACCGGTGTATTCTTACTGGGTTTCAAACAAGCTCGCCTAATTCTCGCCCATCAGAAATCAATAGCTATTAGTAATGCAAGCAATGAATGACTAGTAGCATAAACAAATTTATGTTATTTTGTTTCCTTTCATTGTGACATTTTTCTATCATAGTGCTATGGAATTTTGATATTTCCCTTTTGTTGAGATGTAGATACTCGTGTTGAAATATCTCCGATCTTACGTGGTCCATAAAACACGATCCTTACAGCGACATTCAATGGGTTTCCAATAAAATGTGATGTAAAATGCAGTTTGTAGCTTCATGAAAAGCATAATTTCAATAACGTGATAAATAGGTAACTATGATTTGTCAAAGTTGTGTTCCTACTAATTATTATTTAGTTCAGACACCTCCAAGGATTTTTCTGCAAGACTAAATAGCAGGGAATAACCGCAACCGCAATTTACCGGAACCAGCAACAGGAACCGTCCATTTAAACATGATGCAGAACCGGAACCTGGTCAGCGAAACTTATATATAACAAAACAGATGAAGAAATATATGAAGACACATTTGATTTAAAATGTTGTATTAAAAATTGCTTTTATATTAAACTTAATGTATTGCGATTGCATTATTGCTTTTCTGAAACTTTAAAAAGACTTAGGAAGCTATAATAATGTTTACATATCGATCAATATGTTTTGACCACGAACAATAAAAAATGCCTTCCACTATTACCCTTGTGTATATTGCGTCAAACTGAATATACTTACAACGCAGGGAGTGTAGAATAAACACTTTCGACAGTCTCCAGTCGCCTCCTTTTACTTCACATAAGTTTGTTACATGTTGTTTTGTAGGAAACTTGAAATTATTGGTTTGTATGATTATAAGAGAAAATAAAAAGGTAATTTTTTAATCAGTGGTCAGAGACACTGCTTAGGCTAGCGTCGAGCAACCAGTGCACGTCAGTTAGGTGACAATGATGATAAATTTCTAATTGGAATGCTATGAATGAGACAAACTGTGATACTGCTCGCATAGTTTCAATAAATGCAGTTCACTGTCAAGAATGCAGTTTCTAGCTGCGTTACAGATAACGTTACTTTACTTCAATGTAAACAGATTTACAAAGTTTACAAGCGCACTGGGTTGCACGTAACTCAATTTACAGACCTCGTACTCAGTCTTCAGAAAATTAGAGGACAGCAAAACCAAACGAGCCTTATTTTTTGGTCTTTTCCAGCAACGTGATTTCCTCCGTATTAAGATCAGCTATGAGTAGTTCTACGTCATTCATACTCTGATACCGAGTTGAACTGGTTTAGTTCTAACATACCCCGCAGACTTCTGAATATGTAAAATAGCTGCTACAAGCATCAATTTGGCTTAGTTTTGTTAACAAACTCCTGCAGGTTATGATATAAAATTCCTACTGATATTATGTGCCCTATTTACGTTTCACGCGGCAAATCGTTGAGTTAATCTTTGCTTTTGCTTGGTTGAATTGGAACATGATCCATTGTAGATATATATGTTACATATGTTTGGACCACCAATGAAGCAAAAATGTGGGAAAATTTCAAACAAATTTTTTAAACCGGAATTCCGGCTGCGGTATGGTGTTTGCCCTTTGCCGGAACCGCAACCGGAACACGATTTTCGCCGGAACCGGAATTCCGGTTACTCCTTGCTAAACAGGTATATTTTTAGCTCAGAGGTAAAAATACGGCAGTTTTTCCTTGTGGGACTCAAAACCAGACTATTTAGATATGAGAGGCTAAAAACACTAAAATTGCCATCTGTCGATAGTGTTTAGTTATACAGACTACATTATTGTTGTGTATTAAGCTGTTTTTGCTATTTTAGCGTTTTTCAGAACATCAGTTCAGCTTCCCTAGCCCTGTTCGACCTGGAAGAAAACCGAATTTCACGACACCAGTTGAACTGGGGGCGTACAGTTCAGTTCCACCAGGTACTTTGGAGGCAGTTTGGGAAAACCAGAAGTTGAGGCTACAATATTTTTACATAATTTTTGATACAAAAAACTTTTCATAACTTCACAAATAAGAATGTTCTATTATACACAACATGAAAAATATAAAATCAAAAACCAATTTATAAAGACATCCGCGGGAATTTTCCTATTAACAAATCTTTCCCAAACCATCTGAGACCAATGATTTCAGAGCTTAGCTTTATCCTAACATTACCCATTAAAATTCACTGAGCACTTACCTCCACCGCTTTCCAATGCAGGTGTTGCACCAGTTACCGGGTCCACAGGGGTCGGTGGCGGGGACTGTGGTTGTTCTTGAACTGGAGCGTTGAAACGAATTCCGTCGCCAGCAGGAACTAGAGTCGTACATGTAACTTTGCCAAGCGACGTTCCATCGTCTGTCAGGGTTCCTTCACGAATGAGAGAATCGCCCTGTCCCAGCTCGGAATCACATGGGTAATCATCTTCTTGAATACCTTTAAATAAAACAAGGTTGATTAATTTGGAACATAATGAAACCGCGTTTTTGTAAGTGTAATCTTGTAACCCTTGTGTACTCCGTCTAAATTCATTTGTGACAGTAAGAGATTATCATATATGCAACAACTTTTTTATATTATATAAATCGTTATCGTAAACTACGACCTTATGTTCGTCCACAATGTAAAAGATGCAAAATGTTCGACTGGAATTTCGCAGATGTCTAAAGAAATAAAGAACAAATTATTACCGCAGAAGCAAGATACATAACGATCTGGCTAAGTATTGCAACAAGTTATTCCCAGAGCATTGTTGCTCGCCCTACTAGAATACATGTCATAAAAGAATAGCTAATAAATAATGATAAGTCAACAAGACGAAGCCTGCGGAGTTAGCTACGATTCAAAGGACAATACATAAAATCACAATGGCATGCGTACAACTCTTATGTTCCTCATTTCCGTTAAGTTAAGCAAGGCAAACCATATCCCAAATGGTTTATTAATGTTTCGGTGTAACTACAAGGGAAACACAAGTTTGTGATGCATGAATTTTGAATATTTCATCAACCCACAGTAAATAATAAAATTACACAGCTCGAAACGAAATCAAAACGTTCCAACGAAATCTTCTTTGTCAATAGAGAAGATCCATATGAAGTCACGTAAACCATACAGGGAAGCCATCTCACAAATACAGCGATTGGAATGCTGTGTACTACAGAAGTATTCTGCTTCCTTCATCTCTATTTTATATTTTTAATTATATTTAAACGTTTACAAGAAGGAACATAAAAAAATATTTAAAAAACACATAGTACCCAAATGATAACGCTTAACACCATATATCGTAAGTTACACGGCAAAATAGCATAAACTGACATCAGCATTATTTTGAGTTATGTAATTTTCTTTGTTTCACTGGACAGTGAACGAACCAAAATGCGTACAATTTTGTTCCTATACATAAAGTCGTTCCCTTGTAACCAAATGTACGTTTTAAAAAAACATGTCATACTTGACCAAAAACGCATTTGTATATATATATAGCCGCAGCCAATTATTTTGGTATGACCTTCACGCTAAAACAACTTAACTAAGCAATAATACATAAGTTATTACACATAAGCAAAGTAAGCGGGACTTGCTCCTCACCTTGGTTTCCTTTAATCGTACGCTTAAATTGTTGTACATGAAACGGGTGTTAGTCAGTCTATATTGCGTTATGTACAATCATCCACGCTGATGTCATTGGAAAATTGATGTAAACATTGGTGATACACCGCGGAATTAACATCGTCGTTAAGTAAACCAGATATGCTTTCTTTGCATTGGTTATAGGCAAGGGCGCCTCGTAGGCACGTCTGAGCACCACTTCTGATACCGTGCACTGCCAGTACAACGCATCATAGTAGAGATGTGGCTGGAGTGCGATGCATTTGAAATGGGATCATCAATATTAATTTTGTGCAAAAGCATCGACGGTGCGATTTGTCGTATCACAGCCATTTTATCGTCAAGAACGACACTTTCGGATGTTCCATATTGACTCTGTGGCTGATTCCTTTAACTATCTGTGTTTTCATCCTTGAGTTCGTAGAAATCACCTTGTTATATTTCACATACCCGACAGGGTTTGCTTCGGCGAGCCGAAAACATGACGTTGCACCATTCGTGAGGAAAATTGACCTGAACAGGTTTCTTTGCAGTAGGTACTGCCGGATGCGCCGCATCGCATTCAGTACAACTGCGTATCAAGTCAAGAAATTTTTGTCCGATGGTTCGCAAACTAGTTGATGTTGTCGCCAGAAAGGACATCTGAGCAACCGACAGATAGATGTTGCGATTTTATGAAGCGCATGCATAGGAGAAGACGAAAATATGGTCGATATATTCCGGAAACCAAGCTAGGTACTGAAAGCAGGTATGGACCAATGTCGTTACATCCTCGCTTACCAACCGTTTCGTCTGAGAAGAAGCAGTGCGCGTTGTTAGGTGGTCTCAACTCGCAAACAGTAAAAAAAGTCTAGTTTTCGGTTCTAATAAAACTAACAGGCAAATGGGGTGTCTGAAGCACAGCTTGTAAGTTTATCCTAATGCTCAAAAACTTAGGACTACGGATAAACACTACTTTATCCCTCTTCTTCTACACCTGCGCTCGATTGTCCTGTTCTATGGGTGGAGTCCATATATCGCGAACATAAGCCAGTTTTGCTGTAGGTCCAAAGTTGAATTTCTTTTCACAGACTGCACATATATCTTTTTTGTGGTAAATGCCAGTGTTACACTCAGTTTTAAACACGCTACGATATATCTGATCACTGACTACTGTTTCAGCTTCTGGCAACCCGGCAGCATACAAGCTACGCTTTTTTAACGGTCAAGCCTAGATACAGATACACTTTTTTTGAACTGCTGCGCGCGTAATAAGCTGGAGCTGTCGAGAACCGGCTAGCATGAGAAAGAACCAGCTTCGGCAGGTGAGGCGGAGTTTCTTTGTTGGAACTGTGACGACCTACTCGATCCTGAGAACAATAATTATTGCCCTGGGCAGTTGTTTCCCTTTATTCCTAATCGACCTGCTTCTGTAACTGGCTAGCTGAATTAGAATAGACAGGTTTGCGCGCATTCATTCTTCAATGATTCTTTCGCTGGTAACTTCGCACGCCGTTGTTTGTTCCGCTTTCAGTCTAAGGCGTCTACCTTCTCAGCCGTTTAGACCTAATTTCTGGTTGATGATGAAAATGGTCGAGTACTTCATTCACAATTTCAATAAATAAATTTCCTGTTCTAGGACAGTTGTATCGGTCAGCCGCACCGTCAGCTATTACGACGCCCAGGACTGGTTCGTCGGCATATTGACTTTCATTGTCCGAGAAGTCAGAAAGTATATAGTCGGAATCATCTTTATTTGAAGCTTTCCTGTCTGAGCTTAGGGAACGTCGTTGTTTAGTAAATGCTGGACGAAACTGCCCTGCCGGTTTCCCCCGCATAATGCCCTGAGGCGATAAGTACCTACAGCCTGAGACGGAACTATCAGGTGAATCACTGGGAAAAGCTGACTCGGCTTCTTCAATACAAGATACCATGTACTCCGCCACCAAACTGATAGTCTCTAGAATAACAGCTGATGAAAAGCTTCATCATCTGTAACAGTGTGCTACTGCACTGACATTAGGAATCCCTAATTGCTAAAGGGACTTAGTAGCCAGGCGTTTAGCAAGCAGAATATAAATATCTTTAACGATAAGGATAAAACAGAATGTATTCCACCGCACCCGTAGCTGCTTGGCATCCTAGGCTCCCCCTGACGTAACGCAGGATATCTTTGTACTCGCAAGACGTAACGGCAGTTTGACTTAAAAAGCTCATGTAATGCTTAAGAAAAATGACACAAAATATCACGCATTCTTTCACTGCAATCGCAAAGGTTTGATCTAACTATAAGACCAAGCCGAAAAGGGCTACCTTTAATACCCCAGATAATGCCCTCTCCCAAATGGTGCGTTGCCGATTTTGTTGTTAAGTTCTCCATCACATTGTAATCCGATAGATATTTGTTAAAATTGCGAAAGCAATTGTAGTAGCAGTACAAACAGAAGTTAGTTTCATTAAGTTGCTAGACAGACAATTCGTTTTTACGCCAATAGCAGTATGTTACACCCGTGCACTAATTAGCGTTTTGTAAGGTTTTACATAAATCTAATCTCGTAATAAAGTAATTCTGGTATAAAAAAGGAAAATTATATTACAATTATGCAATCAAGAAATATTAAATAACCTGGAATGCTAGCAACGGTTAAGACATGCGACGAGCACACGGTAAACGTCTCGAGAACGTCGCCCGGATTATTGGCATCGATAATCGAAGCGCGAGACTTGCCGTGTGCAGAACTACAAATCCAAACCAACGACGAATTTGCCCATTCGGCTTCAGCATGTGCCTGATAGTCCCGCTTTGAAGCCTGTGAAATAAACAATAATATTATTAATATACAACACAAGATCATGAACTGGATTCAGCTTAGTCGTGATTGAATTTGCCCATTCGGCTTCAGCATGTGCCTGATAGTCCCGCTTTGAAACCTGTGAAATAAACAATATTATTAACATACAACACAAGATCATGAATTGGACTCACGCTGACTCGTGATTGCAGTATTAGATCATTCATAACGATAACGTGAATGTTGACTGATATTCAATGGAAATTTACAAATAAAATTATACTACCCGCCAGCTAGTTGTCTGTCAACAGTGGGGTGATGGTGGAAACCCCGCTCTACACATCCCACATGTTCGTTACATTTTCCCCATGCCCGTCTCCCACTTCCCACTGGGCAGAAACCGCAATTTTGAATAGAATCAAAAATTGTTTATGTCTCTCTAAATTTGTTTTCTGTATGCAAGATATTTCTAAACATTAATTACCACTGTTTCTAATAACAAAACAGTGTTTTAAAGGCTAAAAATACTTGTACGACCGCAAAACTTCATAAAATTATGGAAATATTTAGTATTTTTATGCAAAATTTATTCCCATATTTTGAAATTTCCCCGGAGAATGAAAATGAATCCGCCGAAGTTCCACCTGACGCCTTTTTCGGAGGGCTGCGAGCAGGCCAGAGCTAGTGCAGCAACATTAATAATCTTAAGCGAAAAGAACACTAATTTTGTTACTAAAGAACATTTCAGGAAGAAATCAGAATAGAATATAGTCGACCGTAGCACTTGGAAGATCTATCAATATAAAATGTTGATATAATAACGCATTCCACGATTAACACACTGCAACAATTAAAGTTGTCACAAACCTGTCAATATAAAGCAGGAGATATGTCGCTAAATACAGTGCTATGCGTCACGGCATAATTCTCTGAGTATGTTTAAGGTAGCACTGAACTAAAAGATTAGATAGCCACTAATAGCATTAAAATACGTACCGATAACCCTAGTCCTATACCTGAATTTCTTGGTCGAGAGCTTGAACATCGGTCTCAGGCTTCGGCTCGGGCGTTCGTGGTGGTTTCGAATAGAACACGCTACCGCCGACTATGTAACCACCGTCCTTCGTCCGTCCCCCATTCAGAATTATACCGGTAGCACACCAGATCTGTAAATTTAGAGTATTACATCAGCGATATTAGCAAATAATGCTAAAAAGAGTCGAAATACGACTGGAAACTGAAATCAAATAAGCGGTCAAAGGCCGCAACCAAAATTGTCACCACTGTCTCATCCCCAGAAGTTCATCAAGTATTTTATAGGTTACAATATACCGTCTATTAAAAGTGCACGCCCCTGAACTACGCTACATACGATAATGTAATACCAACAACGTGGTTCCGGCGGAGGGGCCTCCTTTACTTTACTGAATCATCAATTATTTGATTTGCTACGAATGTCAGTCCCATCAAGAGATCTCGAATACCAGATTTTTAAATTTTGAACCCAGTGTCAATAGATTTTTTGATTTACACTGATGATAACATTGTATTTTCTATCAAAATTTCGATAAATTTTGGTTTTTATATCGCTCAAATATACATCACATCTCCCGTACATCATTAATGTATAAAGCAGAATCACAATTTTTCATAAGATATAAACATATAACTAAGCCTAGAACAGAAATTGGTTACGACATAGGTATGGGCACCTGGATCATAGCTTATCATGGGCACTGGGATCATAGCTTATCATGGGCACTGGGATCATAGCTTATCATGGGCTGTGACTCCAGAATTTGGAAGAGTTTGAGGATCCGGGAAACATACGTTTCCCCGTTCAGCATTTTTCATGCAAATTCCTAAAATAAATAAATAATTCCTAAAATAGATAATAAATTCCCCGGTAAACGCAGCGATGACATCTATGATTCCGGTTAAAAGCAAACTTGTGCATAAGTTACAAAATTTAGTGTTCCGATTCGGGATTTTTTCATTCTACCGTCGGTTGGTTACGGTGAATACCATAAGAAGTAAAAATTACCTGAGGCATTCAACCACGAGTATCCCAAAATTTTTACATGAAGAAACGTACCACACAACACCCATCCTGAACGAATGGTATCCGAAAAATTCCAGTTCCCCCATCCCCATTTTTGAAACCACGAGTGTATAGAAGTCATTGTAGAATAGAGAATAGTAAACATCAATTCCAAACAGCATCACACTGAAAGAAGTGATTGAACGTAGGAATACAATATAATTTTTATTTGAAAACACAACCAACAGACTGTAAGTGCTTTAATTTTGATCAAAGTAAAAATTAAGAAAAAATAATTTCGCTGGAACGTTGAGTTTTGTAACTTCAAAGCTAAATACCTTAAAGATCAAAAATCAAGCATATCATAGTTACAATAAATTACATAAAGTGTCAAATGATTTTCGTAAATTCGAATATATAATACGCTAACGCGCTTGCCTTTAAAATGCTAGCAGTTACGGCTAATGACACGGTTTAATAATGAGGCAATCAATTCATGAAGCCTTCTAACCTTTAGACTAGGATCACAATCTCCAAGTGGCCGGCAGTAAACAGGTACAGGTAACGATGGCTGTTTACAATCCATAGCCGGTATACTCCAGCCGTAAGCCTGCATTCGACCAGATTCATCCTTCTTTACATGGGCACGAACTAGCCGATACTGTTCTTTTCGTTCGGCTGCACGCTTCTCCGAAGTGCTGAAAATAAAAATATTATGGCTCGACTAACTTAAGACAATAACTAATTTTGTACCCACTCTTTTAATGAAACACTTGTCTGGGGGTGAGAGTAATGTATCCACATTAACAACAAAATCATGACAAAAAAATAGAAATAAAGAACAATTTAACTTTTGGTAAAAATAACCGATTATTGCACAAGTAAGAAAAACGATTGAAAATCTACATTCTAGGTCGGCGAATTCCCAACTACAATGAGCATTGGACTTTAATATTAATACTACTCGAAAAAGCAAAAAAAAAACACAAAACAGATGCTCAACAGAAATGCTAGCACCTAGCTGTGTAATAAAACAGATATATTAGCCGATCTAAGATATACTTCTGAAACGAATAGAAATAGGATTGCATCGAAGTCGCAAATTAAGCAATAATGCTAAAAGACATTAATATAGGACTGTACCTTTGCTGTCAGAACTATGTTGGTTACAAAACACTGTTATTTAAAATATAATTATGTTCGCCCCATCAACAAAAAGCCAATATTTTATTGTCTACAAACGTGGCAGTAACACATGCGCTATACAATTTTTTAAACTTACTGTTTAGCATCAAGAAAATCAAACGCCTTATGTCGTTCGGCATTCTTTCGGCTTCTCACAGAATCGGTGCCCGGCACAACCGCAGCATGCGGCGTCGACGAATAGCGAACATGGGTTGAATGATGATGCCCGCTGCTGGATGACATAGGCTTACCAGGCACATCGGTGCTGTTGAATAGACCGGAAAAGCTGAAAAACATAAATTCGTAAAAAGCCATCACCACAATTTGCTCCCCATAAAAGAAGTCTATTTACAACAACTAACTACATGAGCTCCACATTATGATTTAAATAGAAAATAATTTGACCTCAAAATGTTAGGAATTATGTTGTGAAAATAAGCTAACAATTATTGATTTGCAAAAATCTAGGCCACCAGCCAAGAATTAAAAATGATGTAGAACGCATTCAATATTTAGTATTGAGACAAATAGGATGTCTGCGGTCTCGCCGCTGTAAAATTCAAGGGTAATATGGATCAAAATTCAAGGGTTTTCAAGAGTCGTTAGTGTGTTAAAAATTTCAAGGAACTACATGAGAAATCTAGGAACTACAAGGAACTCCAGCGCTTGGTTTTGCAAACCTCCACAAATATGACAATCCATCCATACAAATACTGCTTGAAATGAAAAAGTCATGGTACAATTACGTTAATATATTAGGAGCTATTATAAAACCTGAAACAGAAAACCTGTAAGACAAAATGGTGATATACATCATATTGATGTAATCACTTTGTCCTACCAGGTTTTTCTTGTTCTATTTAATATTATTTTTTCCAATGTTTCATAGCACTACGGACAGTCTGTGGTGTGATGGGTTTCATAGTCACTAGTCGAGAATTGCCAGGCAATGTCGAAACAAATTTAACAAAAAAAATTTGTGACAATTTTAAGCTGTAAAGATAGTTGGACCATTAAAACGACGCGAAGCGAATACATATTCAGCTGCCTTCAGACCCAAATTCGAGGGTTTTCAAAGGCAATTTTCCAAGTCAATGGTTTTCAAGGATTTACAAGACCGCGGACACCCGGGACAAAACCAATGTTATCTTATGACATCGAACATAATACATGTATCGAGGTTGTAAAATGAAACCTAGAATCAATGAGAGTTTTCAGTTTCAATCGTTTTCAAAAATGTTCTGTGCAGAAGCAAGTCTCTCTGAAATCAAATACAGCAGATAAAATATTCGGATATTCTAATCACTCCCCAGACTTGTTTCTAGGCAACACAGACAGATAATACAAAGTCTACATGAATTACTGCAACTAAAGAAACTATCTTCTTGCACAAAGACAGAAACAGAACAAGAGAGCCTATTTAGTTACAAAAGAATCTTGGAATGCATTAGCCCCGAAGTTATTGAAAAAATTAAAATTATAGCTGGAATCAAATAAGATTTCTGATCTTTTCTACTTGTACTTCGATTATAACAAATGAGCAAACTCAGCTTTCAATTCATAATAAATTATACTGCTATTGACATAAAATTCTGCTAAAACAAAAGGAAACACAAGGAAGCAAGCTTGCCAAAAACCAAGCAAACCAAATGTATCTGTAACGGTTAAACCTGTACATGCAATATTACACGACAGCTTCAAATTGAGGGTTGTGTAGTGGCCAAGGAGCTAAACTGTAAGATTGGAAGGTGACTGGTGGGTCTAGAGGCCTATTTATACACCCCAACTGGGAAGTGACGGGTGGGTCTAGAGGCCGATCTATACACCCCACCAAAAATGCTCCGCACACATTTTATATCCTACACATTCAAAATAATTTCTCGGCATGTTTTCCATACTTTGGATCGCCTGCAGTTATAGTGCTGCAGGAAACCTGTCAGATAGTTCGAAGACACAAACCTGTCTGTTATTCATGCCAAGCGTATTACGATCATCCTGAAAGCGGTTATAGTGCTGCAGGAAACCCGATTTAGTCATTATTTTCAAAACATGTTATACAGTCGGTATTCTGTAAAGTCTTACAAATCCCAGATCGAAGATCCGCGTTGTTTTCGTTTCAAGCTCGGATCACTTTTCGACGCTCGGATCATCTCTGTCCACCTAACTGCTTCTTGGAGCTCCATCAACTTTTCCTTGTACTGATTGCGTTCCATCAATACGCGAGCCATTTCGACGCGAGTAAATCGCTTGCGCTGAGCCATCGGAACGTCATCCTTAAGAATAACAATACAAAATAAAAAAGGTAAGAAAAATCGATTGATACACAGCAAGAGAAGTAGCAGTTGAAACGGGAGTCAAGATCGTCCACTACGCAGTACTACCTTAAAATACTAAATGCTTCGCCGGAACCGCCGAGTCTCTACAATTTTGGGGTCATATGTTCAACCTGAACCCTGTTATCTATGCTCCTATGGTTATGTTCGTTAATATTAGTGAATCTACATAGTTGGCATATAAATTCATCGTTTATCAATTCACATCATTACAATAGACGACATAGCAACATCTTCAATCACTTTTTCTTAGTGTCATGTTAGTCCCCATAATGATTTTATATATTAGGAGGCATGTCATTTATTTGCTTCGAATAAAAAGAACTCCAATAATGCGAAAATTCGCATGCCCGAGGAAGTTGAGCACATTCATTTTTGATTGGTAGGCCAGGGCAGCACGCTAGACCACTCCTCTACATCTGAATAAACGTGTCCTGCATCACACAGTGGATCACTTAAACCGTGGTTCGGGCTTTACAAAGAAATCTGAAACGCTGCGATATTCTAATACTACTTCTAGTAATATGCAGCAGCTAGAAAGGAATTAACACCAATAAAACGGAACAATATGATATTAACCCACAAAGAAAGCTAGCAGCCCGAACTTCGCGGGTAAAGCCAGCAAAGCCGTTATAACACCACTAAACTTTTAGTAAGACGATTTTCAACACTCTTTATATCATGGTCATATTTATTTATAGTTTGTCCAACCACTGAAAAAATCCCAGAGATTGCCGCAGCAGTGGTTTAGATTTAAGTGCGTGTAATCATGGATCTGCTTGCAGCAGGATCAGTTTGTCCTGTGCGTTTCGGTTCTATTACAAATGCATTTCAAGGTCCACAATTCGGTTACCGAATTCAAAGTCCGGAATGTCGAGACCATTTCCTGTCCTTCCAAAATTTCATCACAATAGATTTAACATCATTTTGCAGATAAAAGAATACTCTCGAGTTGGTATGTCCCGTCAGTTTGCAACTTAATCACAAACCCATTTCGAATTCTGTATCCCGCTAGCCATAGACTGTAAGAGTATTCTGCTGCAAATAATCGAATTCTCAGCTGCGTAACTACCAATTGTTTTTAGCATTTAATAAAATTTATTATTAGCACTGCTGCAGCATAAAAAATTGATGTAACGATTACAAATAATGCTAATTACACTGTCACCATTTCCAAATGCTGCATCAATATTTTGCTTAGCGATCACTACACAAAAAGCATCGTTGAATAAATATTCCCAAAATACGAACAGCCAAAATGATGCTACAGAAATAATATAAACATTAGTTAGTCTGGCTCTAAAATGCTTTATTGTGTTCCGGTAGCTTTTACCCATGCAACACCCCGTAAGTTACTTTTAAAACAAAAACATCATGGTATATAACGTTGTAGTAGAAACGCGTGTATCAAGTTGTTCACGATATTGTTGTCAAGAACAATGTCGTGATAGCACTGAGGCAATGAATAAGTAATCTACTGTCTTGTCCAGTCAACCTGTGTACGGCGCACTGACCTCTTCCTCCTTTGATTTCTTGTATTCTTCAATTTGTTCTTTTAGTTTCTTAATTTCTTCTTCAAGCTCCGCATTCTTCTCGTTCAGTTTAGTCCGAAACAACTCATGCGACCGTACTTCTTCTTTTAACATTTCGTGTTCGCTGTAATAAGCACACTTACCAAATTTACGGTCACAACACTATTCGATACGTAAGAAATAATAATTATTAAACTAATCATATTTTACGGTGATAACATTATTAGCACTAGATAGTCATAGTAAATACACTTGAACGAACAATATATTATTGTATTCAAACGGTGGTAATCCTGTCATGTTATTTTTCCGATAAACGAAAACATAGGTTGTCACCTTTAGACAGGGATAGTTTTTTTGTGCAAAACAGAGTGACTTTGTAACAAAGTTTCATTGAAATGCACACAAATACATACAAGTACCGGTTAGACAATTTTTAGCCGAAACTCGGTTAACAATAAAAAATAAATAAATTCAACGATAAATTTAATTAAAAATCGACAGTGTAAATTTAACGGCTAAATATTAATATCAAGTATTTTGTATTTAATATCTCTTTCATATACAACTTGTTTTATCGGGTATATGGGTAGTGGTGTCGGTGAGGTATATTTGAATTTACTCGTGTTGCTAAAAGACAGTAACTCGCATCGTAAAAATCCATCGTGAAATCCAAAAACGCACAAAATTCGCACAGCTGAAATCCTGAGGAAAAAATCCTGACTGCTGACACAAGACCAATATCCTCATAACATTGTGCTGTATATCCACCGTTTGTAATAGAAACTAAATAATTCAGGATAAAATAATCGCAACTACTACAATGACGGTAACTTTAACCTAACTGTATATATCAGTAGGTCTAAAACAATTTAGTTTCGAGAAAGTATGAAATTTAAAACATAAATACATGAATGAAAGCGAAAACCATATTGATTTAAATCGCAATCGTTCAATATTTGGTTAATCGAAATCGATCAAAATTTAGATTTTGCACTTATTTCAAACCATGACATCTACAAAGTATTCAATAAATCTATTTCTTTACAATTTAATGACTACAATAATTAGTACCCGCGATAATTGGCCGCTGCTCGGTTGTTGTTTGGTCGTGGGAAAATAAAATTACAAATAAAAATACTGTCCACAGTGGGAGAAAGGAGTAAGAGGACCCCTCTACCCACTTTTCAATTCCCTCATGTTCGTGAGATTCCCCCATGTCCCCCACTCGGCTGAAACCCCCACGTTCAACTAAATCCATAAATTTTTATGTCCGAAAATTTATGTTTGTTGTTTGCAAATTATTTTTTAAACATTAATTACCACCATTTATAATGCTAAAACGTCATTGTATAGCTTGAAAAAACATACACGGCAGTAAAACTACATGAAAATATTTAGTATTTTTAAGCAAGATTTATTTCCCCTCCTCCACTTTGAAATTTCCTCCGAGCATGAACATGACGGGCCCCCGAAGTTCCCCCACTTTTCCGAGGGCTGTGGACAGGCCAGAAAATTTACTTCGAAATTTTATTATTTGCGCTTAGCTCGCTCGCTCATTATGCAAGAGTACTATTAATAATTATATTTATATATGACAGTATTTTTATGTTGATACAAAATCTTTAATCGCATTGTCCATTACCTATTCAGTTCGTCCACTTTCGCAATGAGATCATTCTTTACAATATTCAAAGCGTTCCTAAAAATAGATACGAAAGCTAAACAACATATTAAAACGGCAGCATAGTAGTTATATCATGAATGACGACATTAGATTTTTTCATTGCCCAACACAGAGAAATTTTTCCGTTTGCTTTACTAACACGCTTAAACCGTTTTAATGTGATAACAGGATTTCGACAACAGTATTTTTGTAAAATTTCTATGCCGACAGAATGCAATAAGGCGCAGCGAATAAGGTGGTAGGCATGGGAAACTGCGTGTGGGAATCACTCCAGGATTTCTAGTTTCCCTCACGCTGAAGTTGTGAACTCCACATACGATTTTGGCCTTGCAGAAAGCGTATGTCTTTTATCCCAGTCAGAAATACAACGATACCCGCGCTCCGCCCTGAAACAAAGGAGTTGACTCCTTCAAATAGAAGAACAGGAGACCCTCAAGTATTTCAACCTCCCGAAAATTCTGAGTCTTGAATAATATAGTTTAAAAATACATACACAGATATGTTCAGCATGAATTTTAGCGGTGGGATTCACGGCGTGCAGGCACACAAAGAATAAATTGCTTTACCAGAATGAGAAGAATAATATGCATATAGTTTGAGTGGTCATATTCATATGGTTTCAGTCTATCACCTTGAGTCCCCAGGGCCCTTTCCAAAACCCATTTTGACACAGACCAACAACGTAAATTAAGACAATATCGGTACACAATTAGCAGCTATATAAAAGATGAATTGCTCTACAAAAAATGGGAAAATAACAGCGGCATATAACTTGATCGGCTGCACAGACATTTTTATCTTTCGTGTATTTTCAGGTCTGTTTGGGGGTTCAGGGGGATGGGGGATTGCTGTACAAAATAAGACTAATACACACATATAACAGCACGAGCGGCTACGGAGATATTGTTGTTTTGACGTATTTTGGGACCTATAATGGGTCCGTTTAAAACCTGATTTGATCAAACCCAACAACAAATATAATGCCAAAAGCTCCACACCTTTTGCTAACTATATAGTTGGATGGTATGTACAATTCTGTTGTTACTTTTGGCTCTCAGCGCTTAGCTCAACACGCGCAACGCTTTCGCCATTTAGCGACTCAATCTCGCGTTTAGGTGCTTTTGTCAATCGTCAGGTGGGAATCGTCATACGAACCACAGGGTTTCATCGTCACCTCTGACCAGAACAACGCATTTGCCAGTGGTATTGCAGTCCTCACTTCGCCGAATTGGGAACGTAAGTCCGATCCGTATGTGAGTAAGTTCTGTCCGCCTTATGAAGCGAACGGATCATGTCGCGCTGACTGCTGCCGGAAGGTTAACTGCAGCCGAATATCCACAGCTCCAGTGCGTTTGCTAAGCGCTTTGGAACGTGAACTTGATGACGCTTATCATGGCGTACTGGACGCCGACTATTATTGGCTACTTGTGCATTCTTTTTGCGTCGCGAACGAGCGGCTGTGTGATCTCACGCATAAAGGAGAAAGCCGCTTTGCCAGCTTAATTGCCGCTAAGTGCCAGTTTATAGGTTTCTTGGGCCTCAAAATAGCTTTTTCTAATGGAGTACACATCAACAATATTCGCCAACAGGTAACTGTCCTCAAGAAATACATGCGTGAGACGAAACGATGTCTCATTTCGGAACGCTAAAGCCATTAAGGCGACTGACCCGAGCAAATGAGCACATTGGCGCGTTATTGCACCATAGCATGCAAGAGGC
>JASANE010000169.1:0-38203 GCA_030248225.1 Trileptium ribeirensis | reverse complement strand
TTGCCATTTAGTGTTTGCATTTTTATGAACGCGAACATGGGCTCTGCGATGTACGAATGGAATTTGGGTTCGCGCATATTTGTCCATTTCGCACGATTGTCCGCTTTCCGAAAATGCCATTCTGAATCATGCAGCAGTGTTTGCGGTCTATTTGTGTATTATAGCATACGAGAAAAACGGGGTTGATGGTTGTGTTTTCACTTGTACGAGGTTAATGCGATGCTAAACCACAAAATAGTGACCAGGAACAGCTTGGCGTTGCTAGATCGTCAATCGTGTACGCGTATATAAAAGAAAGTTATGATTTGTTCGCGTTCATTGCTTTTACGATAGTGAACTGAATTGACTAAACAGCAACCCAGTTAAACGCACCTAAAGTAGACTCTGGCAATAGCAAACAAAATACTGTTCAGGCTCTAGAAGCGCACAATAAGTGCAACAGTTTCAAGTAAAACTTTATGGCTAAAAACAGTAGCTGCGCCAATTTGAATTAGTGTATGATTAGTTTAATTCCATATTTCCGCCAATTAAGTTGAATATCTTTTGTTAGAACAATGTAATGCCTTTGGGTTTTGCAGTGTCTGTAAAATCCAGAAAATCCTTGAACTCTTTATGAGCTCATTCATTAACAAAGTATTATTATTGATTGGCTAAAACATTTAATGTTTAAAATTACAATTTTAGCTGCATTTAGAGCTGTTACAATAGTTGGAGTTGCAACAGCTATACCGTATATATTTTGCATTCGTTTCTATTCGTTAAAGGAAAGCAAATTAGCAATTACTTCCGCAGCTTTACGAAATGATCGAACAGTGACATCAATTTTCTGGTTTTTTTATACTTTATGATCAACAAACATTTCAAATTCAATGGCGCTTTGTGAATTATAAAGCCCTAAAAGCCAATGTTTACAACATGTTATGGACAGTATTTTGTGTTGATAGAGGTGGAATAATCGCTTTCAGCATTGCTGTGTTGAGATCATTTTATCGACAAAAATTAAAAATGACATTTTCCGAAGCCATGATTACTCTGGGTATACGCTTGAGCCAAAGATAGATTCGCAATGGATCCTAACATGCTGTTTAATAACAAAAGCAATATTTTCAGATAGTCAACATAATTGAATTTATGCAAATAATGTGTCTCTCTATGGTATTATACAGCGATAGCTTTTATAAGTTGTGTAGAGCTCTAGTTTTTCAATCCACAAAATAACTTACAAATGTGACAGAATTCTCCTTTCCATCCAGGTCTACAAATACACATATTTTCCGAGTTTGAGATCGGAACACTTGCTCCACCGTTGTGACAAGATCGCATATCTTGACATTCCGACCCTTCTCCAGCCTTTCCTAAACAGTAGTAAAAAGCATGAAAACAAATATTAAACTATGTTATTTTAAAATGATTTCAATTTAGAAATTGAAATTATTGTGTGCTGTTGTGTTATAGTTATTCTGAGACATTTTGAAGAGAGATCAGGAATCCCATTTTAGAACCTTAAAACACTGCTGATCACGCCCACTCGCTCCGTCTCCGCTTGCTGAGCGATTAACTAGAATATATCATTTCGAAGTCAATATATTGGTACGTTATAATTATATTTGTTTAATGTATGTTTTTGGCAATATAATTAAAGTAGAAGGATTATTGGATACTCTAGCTTACAGACTTCAAACAGAGCGATTATGCTGTCATTAAATATATTAGCGTCTCTGCAATAGATCAATTATTTACTCAACAGTAGCATATAATGCTAAAAGACTGCATTTGTCGTGTCACACACATTGTGGGTAACTACATGTGCTAAGACGTTATAGCAGCTTTTTGTGGTTTCATAAAATGTTGAATTATAACAATAAAATTGCTGTAACATAGGTGAAAATGAAATAATACACAACTAGCATTTTGTCAATCTAACGCATTTCATAATATAGAATTATTTGTTGGCATGGTAGGTGATTGTTTTTCGTAAATTTGAAATTGCGAACAAATCTATATGCTGCATAGCTGAATAAAAATTGCAGAGTATGATTTGGTCCGTTTTAAAATTTACAAATAGAGTCAGTTTCTAAAATCTAACGCATTTCATAATATAGAATTATTTGATTGGCATGGTAGGTGATTGTTTTTTGTAAATTTGAAATTGCGAACAAATCTATATCATGCATAGCTGAATTAAAATTGCAGAGTATGATTTGGTCCTTTTTAAAATTTACAAATACAGTCAGTTTCTAAAATCTAACGCATTTCATAATATAGAATTATTTGATTGGCATGGTAGGTGATTGTTTTTCGTAAATTTGAAATTGCGAACAAATATATATGCTGCATAGCCGAATAAAAATTGCAGAGTATGATTTGGTCCTTTTTAAAATTTACAAATACAGTCAGTTTCTAAAATCTAACGCATTTCATAATATAGAATTATTTGAGTGGCATGGTAGGTGATTGTTTTTCGTAAATTTGAAATTGCGAACAAATATATATGCTGCATAGCCGAATAAAAATTGCATAGTATGATTTGGTCCTTTTTAAAATTTACAAATACAGTCAGTTTCTAAAATCTAACGCATTTCATAATATAGAATTATTTGATTGGCATGGTAGGTGATTGTTTTTCGTAAATTTGAAATTGCGAACAAATATATATGCTGCATAGCCGAATAAAAATTGCAGAGTATGATTTGGTCCTTTTTAAAATTTATAAATACAATCAGTTTCTAAAATGTAATTACTTGCAACATTACTGCGCATCACTGTGAATATTAATAGGTATAAGCCGACGGACAATATAATATAATAAATTCAGCCTGATACCTGCAGAAAATGAGTTAATACACCACATTTTTAGCAAGTTGGTGAGTTAGTAAATTGGAAAGATTACTAACTTAAGCACAACGTTTCAGCTTCATAGTTGCCTGTACAAGTGCATCGAAATTCGCCAGGTTTGCCGTGACATTTTCCGCCGTTGAAACACAAATTTTGACTGCAATCACCAATGAACGTTGCATCAGCTGAAAAAAAATTGATGCTAAATTTGATGAGTTGCCATCGTGAAAAATTGTCTTTCATCCGATATAGAAATCGTGTGAACAGTATTCGGTAATTTAGTTAGAATCGCGATTAATGAACATGTGATAATGCTAAATCCTAGTTGCAACGCGAGTTGTTTGCTAGGAACTTACGTGGTCACGATCGCATCAAGCCTTGTCCGCCCAAAACACATCTATTCATGTTGAACCAACTTTTAAGAATTTGAGCATGGTATATCTATACGTAGATGTTAACGTCGAAAGTTGACAGCGACTCCAAATTTTTGAGAACATCAGAAGACAAAATTATTTACGTCGTATAAATATAGATATATTTACTTGGTCTGATTTATACATTTTCTCACTCAACGGCACAAACACGGAAGAATCTGGGACATGGTACAGTAGGAACATGGAACCGTTGAATGAATATGCGCGCGCAGGTTCCGATTTAGTTAATATAGTACATACATGATTGATCAATTTGGCAGATCCCTGGGTTACATCTTGTATGGGCTTCCACCAAATATATTTCTATATATACAATACATACATGATTCATAACATTTGAAGACTTCTTGAGAACACGTCTCCAATTATCCCTTGTGTTTGCGCTCCTATGCATAGTAAAATCGACAACACTTAAGCAAATTGAAACACAAATTTCAATTGTACCTTTACACGTGGGAAAATCTTGATCATATGAGCCATTTTTGAGACAAAGAATGTGTGGAGATCCAATAAGTGAAAAGCCTTCAAGACATGTGAATGAAACGAATTGCCCTTCGCGTGGACGTTCAGCGAGACTCCAATTGCTGACAGAGTTTTCAACGACTGTTTCGCTGATGGCGCTACATTGCGCTAAAATGTAAGAAATAGAATGTATAGTCAATAAAGATGACGAGAAGCGTCAAAAAGTAACAAGACATTAGCAGGTTACTTAGACCGGCAGGAAATTTACTGTCCCGTATGTCAAATGGCACTCATTCTTTTATTCCTTTTTTGCTATTAAGCTTATCTCAAACCGATACCTACCTATATTTAAGTAAAAATATATTACGATACTGACTGTGTTAATTCAACATATTAGGCTTATCAAATATATATTAAAATTGATATTCTCAGTACATACAGTAACCTTATATTGATATATCTTTATATAAATATATATGTAGTGTATAATTAAATTAACATGTAATCGTTCTAAGGGTCGTACCTTGTTATGTTATAATTACCCACCTCAGGCTTCGCACCCGCTCCGCCCTCGAAGGGAGGGCGGAACAATTTAGCAACCATATCTTAAAATAAAAAAGTTTAAGCAAAAAGTTTGTGAAGTGAAAAATTGGGGAGACTAAGAAAAGTTTTTGGTTTTTCCTGGCTTATGAACCCTTGCAGGAACCATTTATTGTATAAAAGCTTATGTTATTTATTATACTTCACTACTATATTTTCACAGATAATACATACTGATACTGATACACAGACAGATGTAAGCGGTTTACCCCTTTCTTGTCTCTTTTTTATTGTCTTGAAGATTTTTTCTCTCTATCGTGCATTATTTTGCCTGTATTCTTAGTGTATAATATAATCTTCTTGCCAATAAACTTGTTGTTGTTGTTGTTGATACAATATTCTTATACAAAATAACGTTGCATGCAAATCTATATTTTGCTTAAATTGAATACATGTTCGACGTTCAAAAATATCCTCTTTCTACATCGCACAATATATCTAGCACTTACCTTTACAGTGTGGAAACTCGTTGTCATATGAGCCATCATCGAGGCAACGAACACTACTTGATCCGGTCATTGCGTAATCTTTATTACAAACGAATGATATGGACTGTCCTTCGTACGGCAATTCTGACGACAGAGTCCAATTATTCACCGCATTCAACACTGTTGTTTCTGTTATCGGACCGCATTCAACTAAAACATCGAAGCAAACGATTATAGTGTCGATATGACACATAGGTGCCCAATACGTTGGCTTAGAGGGGTAGCTGGTATTAGCGGAGGCGGCATGGGGGGACAGGGGTAAGTGAAAGTGTAACCAAGCATTTTCCTACATCTCCCCCAGTTTTTATTATAATTTCCTCATTTATGCGGTGTTCACATTAATGAGACGGGTCCGATAGCCAGGATTTACCAGTCACGGGCCTCAGCATCTGCCGCCAGACACGAATGGTTCTCTGGTTTCCAAGCAGGCGTTAAGAAATGAATACGAACAAGTCTCCAGCAAATACATTGCTGTCGGTAGATACATATAGTTCTCTGGTCAGCAAACATGGTATGGTGAGATGCCGTCTTCACCAATTATATTAGCACTGTCAAATACCAACCAGTCCCGCGTCGCCTACGGTGATGCGGATGTTCGACTGCATGCTGCTCAATATGAATTTGAACAGCGGATGTTTAACAGTGAACTATGTTCATCGTGAACCAACGTACGTTATCGTTATAATACTGTCGAATTAAAATACTAATTTAATACCAGTTTAATTCATTGAAGCGGCTTAAATCAACTACTTAACGAGATTAAGTACTAATATATATATGAAGAATTTAATACATTTAGAATGCTCGTGGAAATGACTGGAATTTTTTTTAAATTCGTGGAAATTTTAATGGAATTAGAAATTTCCACTTAAGTTGTCATGCCAATGGGATGGAAATAGAAATGCAAAATTTATTTCCATGACAAGACTGATGATATTTACTGAGTTTCGTATACAGCAATTGAAATGCGTATATAACTCAAACACAAAATATCATTGTCTAAATAGCAATACAGTGCCATTATGGTTTTTGACGCACGCAAAAGTATCTGTAAAATGGCAACGAGCTTCTGCGAAAGATAAACACTATCATAGTTTCTGTGTTGTAGCTAATGACTCCGTCTTCTGATGCTGCGAAGCGGGATATCATTACACATTTCCAATATAATTTACAGACATTTGAGATGTCTTATTTAATTTATACATATATAGTATTGTTATTTTTAGAAAATTGAGGCTTTACTATTTCCGTTAACCCACAGCCCGAAAGTTGCAAGTTTAGCTGATTCAACAATACGTTTGGAACAGCATACGGTAGATATTATCACAAATAACAGAAAAGACCATATTTGAAGCATTTTTTCATTTTTGTGCCTAACAAAACTATTACTACCGGAAAGTTTCAGCAATACGTTTTCTGAATAAATGTATCATTTTATTTATCGTTTGAACCACAATGACACGATCCGTTCGCAGTAGGACTCAACAATTTTATCAAGTTGTCTTCACTTAACCTCGCTTATCAAACAGCTCATAATGTTATACAAGATGATACGTTTGTCGCGAAATTTTTTAAAAAATTTTAAGTACCAAGGGATAATTTAATTTCACAAATGACATTGACCAAGCAGGCCGGTGGTAACTTAAAAACTGCCATAAATGTTGCCATAACGAGCATTCCCTGTACAACCCCTCGAGACCCGTCTAACGGTGCCAAAAGTGTTCTACAAAAGTCACAAATATCGGACTGGGGTGTTCTAACCGTAAAAATCCCAGCCATTTGATATAACCAACGCAGGCAACTTACTTTTGCATATTGGCTGCTCAACGTCGTATAGACCAGTTGATTGACACATTTGATTTTCAGGCCCTGTAATGTGGTAACCAGATTTGCAGCGGTATACTAGCGAAACACCGTCGATTATAGGATTCGCTGTAGGGTTGTAATATCCATTGGCAACCGCTGGAGGCGCACTGCAGATAGCTGTATGTAAATATAATATAATTACTAGTTTAGAGATACTCCCATTAACATCGAATTAATAACAACGGGACATTGTAGGACCAAATGCCCAACAGTAAGAGAAATTTCACGCAAGGCGTAGCTAACGACCTAAATTTTATACTCGATGTTTAGCGATGATGCAACGTAATACAGCAGCGAGTGTAATAATCGTAACCGCAGATATAATTTAAGGTTATAAAAACTATATGCCCTTAAAATAGGACTCCAATTTCCTAAAAAAATTTAAAAAGGGAAATTGATGGGAAATATAATAAGTTAATAAAGTTTAGCAGCCCTTAAAATAGGACTCCAATTTCCTAAAAAAATTTAAAAAGGGATATTGATGGGAAATGTAATAAGTTAATAAAGTTTAGCAGCCCTTAAAATAGGACTCCAATTTCCTAAAAAAATTTAAAATGGGATATTGATGGGAAATGTAATAAGTTAATAAAGTTTAGCAGCCCTTAAAATAGGACTCCAACTTCCTAAAAAAATTTAAAAAGGGATATTGATGAGAAATGTAATAAGTTAATAAAGTTTAGCAACCCTTAAAATAGGACTCCAATTTCCTAAAAAAAAATTTAAAAAGGGATATTGATGGGAAATGTAATAAGTTAATAATGTTTAGCAGCCCTTAAAATAGGACTCCAATTTCCTAAAAAAATTTAAAAAGGGATATTGATGGGAAATGTAATAAGTTAATATAGTTTAGCAGCATCTGAGCTTGCTGGTTTGGTTTGTTCGATTTGCAGCAGAGTTTACTTTCATATATCATATACTTTCCCAGTCCGCCATTTTCAATTCAACTTTATTCAATACGAAAAATATTTTAATTCGAAAAATTCTTGGATTTGAAAAGCGACAGTGATTTTATTGCAACTAAAAAGTGAACTTCAAGAAATGGCTTCCAAGTGTATGCGAGCAGTGGCGTAGGAATAGTGTGCACCGAGAGGGAGGAAGAATATGACTACCCAGGTATTGGTTGCTGATATATCGGGCCACCACGGTTTTGGAATAGAGCGGCCAAATTTGAATGCCATCCAACGACGCTGAACTGTACTGAACCCATTTTCGTGCGCAACACTTATATATCTTCGTATCAATTCCAGAAGCCTGTAACTTTACTTTGCTAAGTTTGGAGATGTGATGATAAAGTTAATCCTTAGGTGTTATATTTCAATCATGTACCTGTTAGTTTAAAAATACGGTTAGCACGACAGTACAATATTCAGAAGGAATTTTAAGGACGGTCTTGCAAACCTTAATTGAATGGATTCAGTTGCTTCTGACGTCTAATATTATATAATAAGTTACACCCGAAACAATGGCCAAGATCAAGACCTAATTTATTTGGTGATTAGATTGACATATTATCCTTCTTCCTAGATTAATTTTTATGATAGCTAACACTAAAATTACAAAAATTATCATTTTTGTACGAATATGTTCGCCGTTTGGAAATAATCCACCATATTTTGTAGGCATGGGTATCGTGTGGTAAAGCGCTACCCTCGAGTAAACTATCCGGGTACCTGATTAACTACCTAGGTGCCCGGGTACCCGGATATCAGACATTAACTACGGGATTTCTATTCAAATTTACGTATCTTCAACGTTAAAATTAGGTGCTCAAATTTGTGAGTAAGGCTTGTAGGTTGCAATGGCGTCGAGCTAAAAACAATTCATTCCTCAGGCCTACTGTACAGTATTGCGCACTGACATGCACATGGTGACCAAGTGAAATGGCGTCCAGAGCCATCCAAGATCAAATGTGTTGCACAGAATAAGCTATGCAACCATACTATAAGAATACAAGTCCGAAAGTACATAATGTACTTAATCTGTGGGTACTAAGTCCCAAACAGCACCATTAATACTGAAAAATAGTTTTTAAAATAAGAACATTTACGTTACGTTCATCATAAACAAGATTTACTACTTATCAATTATGGAAATTATTAAATGTGGTCATTAATTATGCTTATATATCCCAGTACTGTGAGCTGAAGAAAACATGCTGGCAAACTTTTAGCTCGAGCAATGAAACGAAAATACAATGCGTTAACTTCAAGTCAGACTGAGTTGGCTCAAGCTGACAGTCACGCTTACGTAAACGATTGCAGATTGTTTAAATCCAGAACTTGTACAGGTTGTTCCAAAGTTTTAAATACTTTTGATAAACCGTTGCATTTAGTAGATATCTAGTACGTCACGTCACCACCGCGTCCCTGGGAGATACCCTGAACTTTCCTGTGACTCCGGAGTCCCTCCCTCTCCCAACGCTTCAGGGTCGAATGAGCGCTCAAAATTTGGCAAAAATAGGAATAAATCGGAGGAAAACCAGCAAAAATTAAGCGAAATTAACAAAGATTGGGAAAATCGGCAAAATTCAGGAGAAAATTGGCAAAGATCAAGAAAAATTTTGAGCTCCAGGTATAAGATGCTGTTCTTATAATTATAGATGAGACACATACCGAGTGAGCGATAACGTTAGCTTATACAATTAATAGTATGCGTTATTGTCCTTATTAGAAAAGCTTTGGGTCCAAATTAAAATCCCCGGTGTTCAAAATAGGAGCCTAAACTTAATGTAAATCATGTTCATTAAAACTAAATGTCCATGTGCTGCGCACTTCTACTTCACTTAAATTGATCTTGAGTTAGCTACATTTCTGAAGCTAAGAGGACAATTAATTTACCGATTGGACGGCGGAAAATAAATTTTAGGCAACATCCAAAATATCTAATACCCCAGTAACCGGGCACCCGACTGCTGTACCGTGTAGTGCAGCCCATGCTTAATATAGTCCAACGTAATCATTTAGTCTCCATTTATACAGTCGTAAACTTTGTTGAAAATAAAGGTATTTGCAACAGCAAATGCATCATTTACGATAAGATGCGTGCGCCAGGGCCAAATTATGTCACGCGTCCAACTCAAGTAGTTCGGGTGAACTATAGCTTATCTGGACTACTACGGTACATTTTTATAGCTTAGCTAGTCTTAATGTGACAAACAGAGAGCTTAGCTAGGCTTTGCGTGACAAACGGAGAGTCCGGCTGAACTGTCAATGGAGAAATTTTATTTAGTATTGTGCTTAGTGTAATAGTATTTTGTTCTAAAGTACTTTCACACTAATTCTAAGTTTTTTATTTGTTTTAATATATACAATTAACGTTTTAAGCTGTATGCCGGTTTTGGGGCATTATTTAGATACGTATAGTAAAACGTAATGTTCGCGGACTAAATAGTCTCTGGCTTAAGTTATAGGGCTCAGCTGAACGCCTCGTGACAAAAGCACACTCCGGCTCGACACTCGATGACAAATGCATAGCCTAGCTAGGCAATTAAAAATTTTAATAGTCGAGCTGGACTGTATGCGTGACATAGTAGCTAGCTCATTTGAACGCGTGACATAATTAGGCCATGCGCACGCATATTGTTGTAAATGATGCATAAATAACACAATTACTAACTTATTACATTGAGTAAATCAAAAGAAATAACATATTGTATCTATCAAAAAATTACTTGTTAATCGGCGTTTCACTCGGTTGTTGTTGGATCAATGTTTAGATCAAGTGCTACAAAACTTCATAGAATTTTTGCAAAGAGAAATTATCTAGAACATTGACGCAAACCCGTCCTCAACATTGGAGGCTCAATGCACTATTGCGACAAAATAGGATTCAATATTATATGTTGAAGCCTCTCAAATATTATATATCATTGGTACCCACACGGGATATAAGGCTGCCCTATAAAGAGGACCGAACCTTAAGGTGTGGATTCCTTCTGAAACCTATATTATACAAAATGTATTGAAGCCTTTCAAATATATATTATATATCATAGGTGCCCAAAGGGACAATGGACAATCCCCTAAGGTTTGGACCTCCTTAGCCATAACAAGACCGCAGCACCGCCCTCTCAGCGGGCGTCGAAGTCAATAAATATTGGCAATAATGAGATAAAATGGCGGTCAATGGGGAGAATTATTGTTTACTCCGCTGCCCCATCCAACCATTTCGTCGGAAACATTATGTGCCCTTACCTTGCGGACCCTGTGTTATATATTAAAATTTGGCTTCAAAGTTCGAAACGCAAATGAATGATATTTTGCTAGTATGGTCCGTAAAACATTGGATTTTGCCCAGGCGCAACTTTCCACCTCCTCGGGATTTGCGCCTTTATTTTAAGCATCAATTTCGACGTCTGTACGTGAATTATGTACCAAATGTTTTAACATATCTTGGCCAAAAATGCTGACAAATATGTTTTGAATTAAATTTTGACAACAAATTTCAATTTAAAATTAAAGACGAATAAACATACCTTTGCAAGATGGGATTGTGTTGTCATAAAATCCACTATTTAAGCAAACAAGAACATCAGATCCTACGAGAAAGTGTTCCTTGGCGCAAGAAAATGACACTGCTTGTCCGTCATAAGGGGGTATGGTTGCAGTCCAGTTGCTCATGCCATTCTGGATACTTGATTCAGATATCATGTCACACTGTTCTAAAGTAGTTATAAGGAAATATAACAGAGCGAACACATTGAAGAGACGGGTTGCGCTATTATAATTTCACAGAGCTGCCTATTACCAAGCATTTTAGCACTAAAAGTAGGTGAGTCATCGCGAAACAAACTGCAAAAATTACAAGTGGATTAAAGCGAATTATGTGGCGTTCACGTTATAATGTTCCCGCTGTTTGAAACTTTTGTCCCCGTGTAGAAATTGGAACAGAAATTGGAACGCTGTTCCTAAAATTCCGCAAATTTCTGCAAAAGTCTTGACCCGTCAGCCGCATGAATCGCAATTTGCTGTGCTAATATAACTTTATGCTTAAATCCAACTTACATGTGCTGCTCAAATATTAATTTTTAACTCGGCTTAATGAATAAATATTAAGCACATATTAAATTACAAATATCAAATATTAAACACAGTTCTGCTAACTTGTGGCTGACTTTCACGAACTCGTGGCATTAAAGATAGCTGAATATATGTTCAGGGAAATCACTGCGCTGAGTTCTAGCTTAAGGCTTTCTATTATAGTTTTGAATCCTAAATTCAAAAGAATTCAGTTCTGTCTATCTGTGAGCTAAAAACTGTAATAACCTTTAAATTATTTAGTTGTTCTTCTAGCACTCAAATAATTGATCTAATTTTAGTCAACAACGGTGTCAAATTAATCAAACGCTATTTGTTTATATAATTCCATATTTCAATGCTAAGCAATGACTACACTTCCGAGTTAGAAAAGTGTGGACGTGGTGGAATTGCGCTGGCGAAAAGATACAGAAGGATCAAGCAGGATCAAGCCATTTGTAGCCATGACGCTCACCCAACCGGTTGATTAGTGTAAGGAATTCAGACTACGCATTTGGGCGAAACCGTGATGATGTTTTACACGAATGCCAATAATGGCCAGCTGTAATTAGTGTATATAATCATATAATTTAATTATTGTATGACCTAGTTCATCATAAAATACGTATTAACATTGAATGTTGCAGGATCGGTAAAAGCCACGAAGTTGTTTTCGCAACACAGAAGAAATATGGCGCAATATTGTAAAACAGATAATCAACCAAAGATCGTCGAATACCTGACTGTTTTTCTGATCTATGACATAAAATATTTACTTTGCGATTTCGCGTGAAGCGTTACTACCTATGTCGTATAGCGGGAAAAGAAAGTCTATGATTTCGTCGCAAGAAGGAATTCAGAATTATAGGCCGAAACTTATTCTTGCTTTAGAACCATATGGAAAACGAACTACTTCTAAGACGCTTTCGTATGCCAAAACTACCGCACTGATAATTAGGTTTAGACAGTTTGAGTATGTTGATATAATTTTTTACCTGTTACGGTGGTTTCAACGAGTTGCGGTTCGAAGTAGACAAAAATTGTGAACTATATAAAAATAAATCTCAGTCTTTTAAAACAGTTTACTTTTGCACTCCGGTTGTGTCGTGTTATAGTCACCATCCAACTGACATATCCTTACTGCTGAACCGACCAAGTAATATCCTGCCACGCAAGTGTACGTCAACTCAACTTCTTCAACTATTGGCGACGAAGCTGCCGTGTAGACGCCGTTCGCTATCGGCGCCGGAACTGGACACAGAGCTAAAAGGAAAAGGATTTAAACAATCTCAAACACACGGAAAAGAATCTCTGCTGTAGTTTGGAAGAGAAATGCATTTAGGAGTTTTATGCTGACTTAGTTTTGTGTGACTGCGAAAAAATATTTGGCTGACTAGTAAAACTGTACATGTATACTAGTCTAAGTAAAGTACTATTAACGTTGAGTGTAAACCCCTAGGTTCCTACACACATTAATTCCCGAAACCACAAATCTCCTTTTTGCGCGGAAGACTAAAATAAAATGAATATCTTCGAGTCAAATCATATTTATGGTCATGGTCATCGTGCGCAATTGAAACAAACATCCGCTTAATTAATCATGCACCGCATTGACACAAATCATTAAAATGTACATTTCGACTTACACAGTTTCTTGGAAGTTATGTAATATCAATTCAATTAAATACATAACAAGTCTTTCGGTTGCGTTCGGTTAACAGGTAAAATTAACAAAATCTTATTACAGTTGAGTCTTATAGATCCTCGGTCCTACATATATCATATTTATGGTCGTGGTCATCGTGCGCAACTGAAGCATCCCCGCTTAATTATCATGCACCGCATTGACACAAATCATTAAAATGTACATTTCGACTTACACAGTTTCTTGGAAGTTATGTAATATCAATGTAATTAAATATATGGCAAGTCTTTCGGTTGAGTTCGGTTAACAGGTAAAATTAACAAAGTCTTATTACAGTTGAGTCTTATAGATCCTCTGTCCTACATATACCAAAAAAAATGAGAATTCAAGGTAAACTACAACGGAAGCAGCAATAGACACAGGATTTTGTATTAGACGGGATTGTGGCGCTACGGCCCATCGAGCCATTTGTATATTGCCCATTGGTATATTGGGCATTACTGTGAAAATATATCTAGCAAAATGTATAAATTTTGTTTCCAAATGACTTTAATCCAATTAGTTTTATATTATTTAATTGCACAGCTAGCTTTTATGCTTGAATGTAAAAGAACAATTTTATTTCAACAACTGTAAGTCAGAGACGGATAACACGACTTGGTTAATTATTTCTATTTTATTTATTTAGGGGTTAACATATTCATGCATGTGGGTTTGTCTGTAACTTCACTCGATAAGTAGCCTGTGCTGAGTAAATTCTTATTCAACTCAAATTTCGATGTGGTCACTTTTTATTTGAGAAGAGTGTGTTCAGTTTAGCTGAAATTTTCACAGAAGATATAACCTTACGTGGCATAAGCATTCTACAAATATCGCTTCTACAGTGTTTGTTGAGGGAAGTAACGGTCTCAGAAACAGAAGCGTCGCAAGGTGTTCAATATTGAAGGGTGCCGGTCGATTACATTTATTTTACTATAGCACCATAAGTTGATTTTTAACGTTTGTCGTTAAAAAGTGGAGGGGCGCATAACCAACCGTCTCTTGCGACGACCCTGTTCAAAACAGACTTTGTGACAAAATCAACCTTAAATTTGGTCTTTTAATTTGTAACACGGTATAACGTGAGCCATATGAATCAAATATGGCATTGTAGAAAAATTTATAAGGCATACATCTACCACTGACCACAGTTCCACATTACTTATATGCAGACTTTAGGTAAAAATCTTTAAAATCTCGCTCCTATGTACCATCGTTATAGGTGAATCGATCTGAATAATAATTTCGCTGCGCATATGAACTTACAAGTTAAATATATATAGCTTTAAGAATTCTCCTGCATCATGATCAACTGAGAAATATAGGTGTACACTTTAAACTTGATCAATCAATCTACTTAGAGAAAAATACTTTGCATTTGCCGTCTGCAAGAGACTAATGCAATTTTCAATTTGACTGTTTTAGTTCGTGTCCAGTTCAGCATACTAATAATAACATCTGCCATCCATGTCATCTGTCGAAGCAGTGAAAAAAGGTGAAGAACCATTAGTTGTAATCATAGTTCTTCTTTCGACTGTCAAAATGTGTGGGTCACATTGATTTTGCCATAATTGTATAGTGCGTGTTAGTGCCCATATATGTGTTACTAATTTCATCCCGGTTGGATGCTAAACTTGTCGGACAACTTTAGTGCATTATTGCGCTTTCTAAATTGTTACATAAAGCTGACGCTAAGTTATAACCCAACGGTGCCCGCGAAGCATGTAGTTGAAATATATATAATTATAGAACGAGTTGCTTGATGCGGATATTTGAGATATTTTCGGATATTCAGAGGTTGGGATGTGGGTATTTGTAGATGATTGTACATCTTCATTTAGCATTCGGCAGGGAACTCGACACCACGATTGCGCTGATGGTGTTTGATAAACCATCTTTTTCTTATATGCCATGTATGCGTTGTATTGTGATGCAGACCATAGGTTGTAAAACATCTACATTATGGACCCGTTTATAACGTAAACACCGTATTTCAGTTATGAAACTACAGTGAATACTTGAATATTCACAACGTTTGATCGTATTATTTCTGTGATTAGTAAGTTAATGATGCTAGAAGAGTTTTAAGAATGCAATGCTTTTATTTTTGATGTTTTTAATCGCCAGGCAAGAAACAGGATATACAAGATCGCATTACAAAGATAAAAGCTTAATAAGTATCGCCATCTCAGCAATAACAGCATTGGTAAACGAACAGAAAGATTGGATGGTTATTTATTAAAAATGGCCAAAATTTCACAACATGCAGTTTTGTTTCGGAACTAGCACTGATGTTCCTATATCGCGGAAACACATGTTTTGCTCTTAAACTTTCGCTGACGCTCCGCCTGACAAAATTTGACTAACAATGACAGTTTAATTTTTGCATTGTCACTGGACTGATAAACCTCGTTTACAATACCAACAGTACAAATTTAAGTGAATTCTGATCCGCCACTGCGAAATAATTATAGACACATTAATGCCACATCTAGACTGATTCAGAGTTGAAAACGATGTTGTTCAATCTCTCGCTGTAAAGCCAATATCCAAAGTGCAAAATCGACAATACGTTGTTCTTTGTTCAGCCTAGCTAGCAGTAAGTCAAACCAGCTGCCTATAAGTTTATAAATGGGTCCGTTGAATACGCATAATGAAAACGTGTTTGCCAATATTTTGCAATTTCGAGCAAGCGAGAGTATGGCTGCACGATGGAAGATTTGAGCCGGATTCAAACATTTGTGTCAAAGTAAAGACATTTCACGTTAATATTGCATAAAAAACATACCTTTACACTGTGGAACATTATCACTGTAAACACCGGAATCGTTACATGTTAAAACTTGGGGACCAACTAGATGATGTGTCGAATTGCATGTATAATTGACAGACAATCCTTCATAAACCACACCAGATGGAGGAGTAATATACCAGCCATTTGAAACGGAAGCTGGCGATGGACAGATAACTGAAAAAAACGCGGCATATGAAGACATCAAAGAAATTTCGCCACATTGTTTGGATAAAATGCTCAATTACCAAACAAACTCAAGTATTTATGTATATGCTAATGCTGTACCAATGCACGAACACTGAAGTGCATAAAAGTAAATAAAATAACTGTATTAGCGACTTGATACAGCTAAGATGAACAGCCAGTATTGCATTTCGTTACATAAAATAAAAATTTATAGTTTGAATTGAGGAACGGTAGAGTCATCATTTCGACTAAGTCATCACCTAAGGCTAATATTACTGACTAATGGTTAGCCTAAGGCTAAATTTGGTTTCAAACGGGTATAATCTGTATGCCAACAAAGCGCATCTTCGCCATTTCGGTCAAGAACTCTGTGTTCATCTGTTTGCTTCATAAATAACACACAAAGTAATCTAAGACGGCGCAAAAATAGCTGAAAACTGGAGGCCATATTATATTGGTATTAATTTGTGTAGGTTTTGTGTGTTTTTATATTTTATATTTTAGTATGATATATAAACAAGGCTTTAGCTCAAAGTTAATGAAATGATCAGCTTGCAACAGAGACCAAAAAAGCTCAAAAATTTTATGTCTTACAGATTGTGTATATCTAATTTTATTAGATACAGGAAATCACATATTCCGGAATTATATATTAATTATTACCAGGAAACCAAGATAGCCCTAGAAGCAGAGTATGATACCAGGAGTTCTGCAGGTTTTGGGAGGATGCAGTCGAGTTTAGTGTTATTTGTTCCACTTTAAAAAACACAAATTTGTTAATTTTATCATGTCTCACCTTCTCGAAATTTTGTTTTGTGAATCTCCCAAAAGTTTTTAGTGTGCAATTTTATAACCAAATGTTGGGGATAGGCCAGTGCAACAGTTGAGGGGCGTGTATCAGAAAGAAAGTCTATTGAGGGGATGGACAAAAATTGAGAAGTATGATTCGAATTAGAAGATTTGTCTTCCACAAAATTAATCTTACGCGGCGTTAGTACGAAAACCATCGTTTCAAACAACACTGTTGAAAACATGGGAAAGATTAGAACAAATCAGTTTACAAAACGAACCATATTTGCATAACTCATTGGTTAATTGAATATCTTCGACCATAGATGAAATGACTTTAAGAATTGCAATATAGTTTAAAACGTTTAAAATTAGTTTTCAATTTGAAAAGTTTGAAAAGAGCCTGAAAAACTAATGAGCACAATATAATTTAGTAGTCTACTCAAAACTTTACTGATCAGTGTATTGTGTCAAAGCGTTTTAGAAGTAATAGTTGTAGCACAGGCAGCAATGGGTTTAAAGATTTGTGGACACGTTTGTGACTAGATCAAACAAATGCGGCAGCATGAGTTTGAACAAGTTACCGTACGTACATATCTTTGAACACACAGCTTGCTGCCTATGCTACAATTAATTTGCACCATAGTCGTAATAAATCTTAAAGATTTGTACATACGGATTTTACGATATAACCTATATTACAATTAATACTAACTGAAACGTCTGCAAGAAACGGAAGTTTTTAAAAAGTAACACTATTACAAAAGCAAATATCCTATGAAACGGGCTAGGTGCGTTGTCGATTTCAGCATCCTGTCCTGCAAACTGCATAAGGAAAAATTATGACCCTTCTCAGCACTGTAATGTAATCCTGTCTTGAATGAAACTGGCATTACAACCCTCTATTCTAGGGGTCACCATGCGCTGACCCTCATGTTTGGTGTTGCCGCATCTTAAACATTCCACGATTTGTGCGGTGGTGGTAGCCTGATATATCCGCGTTTTATCTGGCGTCAGTGCATATGAGTGGGATTAGGCCGAAAACGCCTCTTTCGTTCAATACTTGTGTACATTGGAGTATTGGGAACCGTCACACTGTTCTCTCAGCCACTCTTGGATTTAGTATGAGACGTGCACAAAAAATCCAAAGCTTTTATACTTAATGTTAAAGAGCTGGCGCAAACGACTTAGAATCCAAAGATGGCAATTAATAGAGTTTTTCAGTTTTTGGTCTCTATTTTATTAATCATTTATCAAAAGGCTAACCTAGTTAAAACAAGATAAATATAACTTACTGTTGCAAGTTGGAGGCGGCAAATTGTACGTCCCATTTAACTGACACGTTAGCACGTCGTTACCAATCATATAATAGCCAGCATCACAAGCGTATGTTACCGATGAGTTTGTTATCACAGGCGAACTGGACGCTATTACCGATGAGTTTTCAACAGCTGCAGGTGGATCGCAAATAGCTAGAACAAAATAGTGATGTCTATGTCAAAGCCCCTGATACGCATTTGGCCTGGTACTGTTTCCCGCGGTGAGGATCGGACGATTATCTACACCTGGTTGCTATGCAGGGCTATCATTTTACCCTGGCTTTAGCACATGTCAGCAAACTGTTCGAAATCCCCAAAATATTGATGATTATCCTTAATAAAATCGCGAAGCTGGTTTCATTAACCGAGCAGCATCATTAACATGGTCACCAATATTCTAAATTGCTACTTGAGATTGCTAGGCTGACTATAGTCAAGTTTTGGATTCTGGACCCTCCAGTAGTGAATGTACACATTAATCGGTAATTAATCGGTATCGGCTGATATTATCAAAATAATCGGTCGGACATTTTTCGGCATTTATCATTATGTCAATACAATATCATACATGCACGAGGACCGACCCGACAACCCAATAGGGATAGAAAGGGTGCTCGGAGGTCGGCTTTCCGCCTCGATGAGTCCCGGATTCCGGGGAGAAGATTGGCTGTGGCGCGTTCGAGGCTGGTTAGACGCCTCCAGTGAGGCAAGTGTGATGCGAGCTGTCAGATGAGACGGGGTGGTCATGCGAATTGGCAGGGTTATCGGCGCTTCGTGCAGAGGATAGGCAATAGTGCGTTGCTTCAGTGAGAATAATCCTCCTCTTTCTCTCTTCCACTATGTACATGTATGGTCACTACTTACGCTTTCAGTTGTGTAAAGAACTAAAATTATAAAGAAAATATTTTCCGGATGGCAAGCGCTTTCTTCTTATTTACATATGCTAATTATATTGGACAAAGCTGTGGCTAAGCTGAAACATCAGCGTATTGGTACTACTTCACCTGCAGTCATCCGTCGATTGGAACGCTATATATATTTCGTGCAGATACATGTTTATTTACTAGTAAAGATTTGTGGTTATTCCATTGACTGCGCACGTTTTAACATTGTTGAAGCCGACGTCATTGACATGATCAACACTTTATATAGTGACGTTCGTGTCAGATACGCCGGCGGGTCACTGTAACTAATAATATTATATTTGAAATTATTATTTATTTCCCTAAATGTTAGTTAGGTTTTGACTAACCGTCGCGACAACAACAATCTATTGACACTGTTGTTTAACCAAGTTCGCTACAAGGTTCATTTGCATAATTCACTTATTTTGTCTATTGGAGGTGACGCAGGGTAGCATATCAGATCAGTTTCACTTCTTAGTTTCACTTCTTGTTACGTTATAACCTGGCGTTGTCGCGTCTACTACGCAACGCCGCACTGCTTCTCACAAAGCGTTGGAGCTCCGCTATTGCTTTTTCTGTGTTAAATAAAGTTTGTTTTTTGGGTTTGCTCAATGGTTCAATCAACAGCAATTCTACAAAGTGTCGAATCCGAGGTGATACTGACGTGATCTGACGTCTTCCGTAGTATTCGAATCTCAAATTGAATTCACATGTTAAAATTCAAACACTCAAAATTTCGAATAACTTTTCAAGCTAATCGATCCAAACGATTACGCTACACACCCAATACAACACGACATCCTGACAACAAGTCAACGCGTTTACAATAACCACGAAAGTTGTTTAGCGGCAAATTATGTATCGCGAAAGAGAAATTCAAGCAGTCTCAGTTGTAATTTGTCCTTTATAGACGAGAATCACTGTGTACTACTCCTATTCACATGGCTCCAAATTTTGGTCTGGTTAATCCATGGAGACCTTTTGAAAATTGCAATCAGCTCAGTGAAGTCACTCTTCCTTCGAAGCCCAACGTGATAGAGTTGACAAAATATGCCTTTCGACGCATGTTTTTGAGCATGTGTTTTGCTAAAGTCGACTTTGTCGCTGCATTCAACGAAATCCCGTGTCCAAGGAAGATGGACTGAAAACAGTCGTCACAACGTATGGGCTATTCATCTTCCGTGGAATGCTATTCGGGATGCGAAACGCATCATAACTATTGAACGGTCAATATCTCTAAAGCCTGTAGCGACACGTTAGCGAAGAAAGTTCATGCAACAGACAATTTTTCCTTTCCAACAAAGTGAAAGAACTTAAATGATGTCTTGAAACCGTCGAATTCAGCTACAGGTTCATCTCGAACTCTCTGTCTTCAACATACCCAGGTGCAGCCTTCTAACCCAAGACAAAGACGATGAACACAACCGCTAGCATTCTTCTCTCGCAAGTTCTTTTATGCGAAACCGCGTAAATCCGCATTCGATGGAGAACTTTTGGAAATTTTCATGGCAGTTAAGCGCTTCCGTTGTCTCCTCGGTGTCAATTTCGTTATCACAACTGACAACAAGCTGCTGATGCATGCTATCATGACGAAAACTCCAACACAATAAGTAAGGCGGTAAATCCATACATTGTGGAGTTCAAACGTCGAATCGAACATGTCGCTTGCCAAGACTACATCATTACCGACGATTTATCACGAACAACATCCAAATTAATGGTAAAATTCGAGCGTGATCAAACCACAAGCTAATTGCACAGCCCTTTACAATTGTTTTCGAAACTGCGATTCCGGTTGGCAAACTACATTGCGGCGACTGAGCGCTCGCGCTGGATCCGGAATCGACTGCAGTGTAGCAACGTCGGTCAAACACCACAAACAGTGTCAACCTCCAAAAGCGCCTGACACACAAAATCTGCTGTCCGACGTCACGACACTAACACACACTACGTCACACCTCCACTCTTTGTGCATCAATATCATAGGACCTTTCATGATTTATGACCTTCAAACAGTTATCGATACCTCGTCATGATGATCGATCGTTTCCTCGTTGGGCCCTAAAGCAATTCCGGTGGCGCTCGTTCTTGCGCAGATGAGTATCACGTTTTGGTATTCCTGGGGTACTCATCTTCGACCAGGTATCGCTATTCAAATTGTTTTAACGCTATTCAAATTGTTTTAACGCTATTCAAATTTAATGCAGCAGCTAAGTAAAAGGGCAAAGTGCAATATCACAGTCCACCCAGTGCGCAACGGCACAGTACTACCGTATATTCAAGGTTGCACTTACAGCCCACACAAAGACCGATTTTAGCATCATGCGCTTTTGCTGGCATGCTTGGAATAAGGTCGGCCGTCAGCAAAGACAGATATAGATCGGTATACGACGCCAAAACCGAGCTGCCGTTTTAGTTTTTTGTTCAAGCGGATAAAAAGGTCAACGATGTGAATCCATTATATGCAAGACTTCTACAAGAAAACAAGCAGTTTCAATTTAGCTCAACAGTCGACTATCTCTTCCTAAATTTTGTACCAAACATGTCTAAAGTTAATTACTTTCACTGTTATGTTGTTTTAATATCGTTTTAGCACTATCCCATAATAGCAGCTAGAGGTCGTCCTCCGAATACTAGATTTCGTGGTTTCTGAGAAAAATGAAGACTGTCTAAAACTATATAGACATAGAGTGAACGTCATAAAATGTAATACCTCAGTAGGGTCTGGATCGGTTCCTGAAATTTTATAGTATTTTCAAAGTTAAAAATTTTAATATAGTCTATAGTTAACGTTCCACTATGTCATTGTTCAAATCCACTCAGCTTACCAAAGTGCCCGTTAACAAATGAACTGAAATAATAGCTGTAATTTTTGGTAAGGGGTGAGCCTTGCTGCGGGACATTGCTATAAAAGTTCGACCAATCTCTTCTCTGCTTAGAGTATCAGACTATCCTGGGTTAACTTTCAGAGTCGGTAACCAGTAACTTTAAGCAATTTCGTATACTTAGTTATCATATTTCAGCCATACACACCAAACTATTAGCGCAAAAGCAGCGTATGAATTAGCGGTTGGTGACTTACAAATTCAAACCCAAAGCGTGGGTTAAAATTATCAATGATGCTCCGACCATTAACATTATCGATTACCTAGATTATTTGGTCGCAACGTTTATAGGTATCGAATCGGATATAGGTATTGAGTTAAAATGGTGCAGTTTAATTTGTCTCGTCGAGCTGCATCGAATGCTACCAAACTTGACCAATTTAGGAACAAAAAAATTTTCAAATTTTTTTGTCAAATAAAACCAAAATTGGTCAATTTTTTGTCAATGACTCGGCATTGTTGGGCTTTTTCTAGGGCAGTTCGATGAGCTGATTCCATAGGTGCAAGAATTTTCGATGTATCCTGACTACCAAATTTCCTTCCCTCCAACCGAAGCAGTGTTGTACTTTCAAACTACCTAAGCACTCAGGGATCTGGTTCGGACTCATAGATCCACTTGCACTGCACGTTAACGTCTGGCTTCCAACTAAAAAGTAACCAGGATCGCAGAAATAGGTCGCGTAACCACCTTCGTACAACGGAGTTGTCGATGTATTGAAGTCTCCATTTGATATTGATTCTGGTTGACACAGGCCTAAAATATTAATTACAGATTTGTATTTACCTTTATAGATATAGGTTAATCCACATAGGAACATAGATTCAAAACATTTCACCAATAAAATAATATATGGTTGTCAGTATAGCAACGTTGAGATAAACAGTTTATTCCAGAAAACAGAACTTTGTTCAGTTAATCCAATTATATATTTAATCACACTAAATATTAATAAAACGACTGTGTACAATTTTGAGACTAACTACAGCATTAGCGTTCCAGACTTAAAATTTATTGAGACTTCAAACTGCTGCAATGATCATTCATTTGGAACACTTTCTCTTAGTAATATTGAAGATTTTCATGCATTAGCTTTATTTAAAAAAGTTGTTTAACCTACCTGCAGCAACAACTGACTTTCGCAGAAAGGCTTGCTAATATCAGCTATACAATCAACCATTATTACCACACTACATCCTGCCATCAGCATGCATCATGAAACTCCAATGTATAATATTTATTACGATGACCGCCGTCCGAAACTGTGTTACACTGCCACGATATTATATAATGCGCGAGTAAACTTAAGGGACCCATCAACCATTTGTAATTTTGCATAAAATTTGCTACGGAACGCTTTTTGGTCAATTAAAATTCGGCGTTAAACTATTCGCGAACACAGCGCTCGCGATTGAAATCTAACCATTTTGTGTTCGCAAAAATTTAAGTAAAATTACCCAAATTTTTGAGAACGAAAATTTGTCGATTTGAATTAAACCAGTTTTGTTCGCGAACGCCGAGAGCTTAACTATAGGTTCAATTTGACTGTGATGTCACACCGTTGCATTTAATTTGTTCCCGAACACTGAATAACCCCAATTTAAATGATTAGACATTAGGGAACTGAATTTCTGAAGATTGAAATCGCCGGAATTCTGTTCGAACCCCAGGTCTAATTTATGGCACTTGAATTTGATTTTGCCAATTTTCGGTTAGCGGAAAACCGAATAAAATTAACCCTCTTTTCCGTAACAAGGGTTTGCAATTCGAAATCGGCAATGACAAAATAGAATGGTTGGCGGGGACATCTTAAACTTACTCACGCATAACAGTACACTGCTTTAACAAGTTTGAAAAGCCGAACTAATTTATACATCGTTTCAAAAATAGCAGATTGACTATGCTTTTCGTAGTTATATAGTTTGTAGTACCTAGTGCTTGTTCCGATCGTTGTAGCGATGAAAATTACAAACATTATATCAAGTTAAAGAATCTTCAAGCAGCTGTATGCACAACAAACAACAGAGACATTTTATCCATAATGAGTTCACAATTTAAACTTCAATGCTAAAGACTTCTTGCAATAATTACAAATTGCCAAAACAGGAAATATTTTTGATTCGTATTGTTATCATTTACAAACCTTTTATAATATTGATATACTTCTGCATTTTCTGAGCCGAATCTTGAACATTTAATAGTTAAAATTTGGGTAAAATCATTTAATCGATATACGTAAATATTAGTAAATATCGTATATACGTCAATATAGTCGCACGAATGTGAAACGTTCACCGAACACCAACGGCCATCAACGGCCGTATTCGTGAAGCAGACCTTATGAAGTCAACTGAACTGTGAATATGCTCTTTTTGTGCATAGTTTGACGAAAAGTGAAAACAGCGTCACAGCCCAATGCCTAAAATATTTCTCTTATCTTAGCTAGAGGAAACTAATATATAAAGAAGAAAGGCTGCTTCCCGGCACATTCAGTTTTCTCTTTTCACTGCTGATCGCACATTACTCGCCTATTTTCAACAGTGTTCCTGCTTTCTGATGATAAACTTCTGTGATCGTGAATGAATTGCACAATGGTAATCCGATTTTACAAGAGCTATGTTTGAGAATGACGCACATTAACATCACAACATTAACGATTGTTGCGTTAAATAACAGTTTGTGTTAGGGCAAGTAGAATGATTTTGGTTGCAATTAATAAGACAACATGTTACCAATGACCTGAATAAGTTCCATAAAATCGAGATATTTTCGCTGTTTTCGAATTGAAACATCGCTTTTAATAATAATAATAATCTGTTTGTCACAGCCGTCAGTCAGGAATCGGTTAAATGGCGAAATGATTTTTGAGAACAATACTTGTGTAGCAGTATGATGACCTATTTCTCGAATATCGTTTCGTAACTTTCAATTTCTATACCTTTTTGTTTGGTTTCGTATATTACCCATTTTATTATTTTCGTATGTAGTGCTTTCATAATGAAGGAACGCATCAGGAATAGTATGTTGCGCTTGAAGGAATTCGTCGCTTCAGTAAGGATTAAATTATTAACCGACAAGCATTTGAAAAAAACGAATACAACCTTGTACATCCAAACCGAATAACATTTAAATATTTGAGCTCTGGTAAATACTTTTCGTAATGTGTTGTATAACGATCGACTAGCAATTTGTCACTCAGCGCAGATAACATATTGCAACAAATGCCCGTAAAATGTCTGGTACTAACAGCGCTATTATCGGAAAATAATATGTTTTTGAAGTGTACATGGTATTGTATTGTTTGGTATAATTGCGGATTTCCCATCTGCGTACCTTCATTTAAAACTAATTATGTTCAAATCTAGTTCTAAATATATGAATATGAAATTTTGCTTATCATTGAATCAGTAATCAGTGGACGTGTGTAAACTACTATGACGCATCTCTTTTTTAAAAAAACTTGTGTCAATTTGTTTTTGCAAATCTCAACTTAAAGTTTCACGTTTCAGCACTTAACACTGTTATTTCACTTAACGAATGTAGTTTTATGCTATAATAAGAGTAATTAAGTTTACGACCTCCCAATGGAGTGGAACTTTAACACAGTGGAATTGTTTAAAAATTTTCAGCTTTGTTAGTAAGTGACTTGATAGAACTTTATTGATTTAAGATATAATTTTATACATCCGTCTGTCGATGGCACTGTTTTCGAGCTGTATCAGATACTAGTCACAAGCTATGATTACTAGGAGCTGTCTGCGTTATATTGCTCGATCGGCCAGGATTTGCTGTACAAATTCAGCATAAATGTCAACTATATAAATAGTAAGGCTCCGCTTTTTAGTCGTGAACGTTAGTAGCAATAAATATTTGTACGCGAATTTTAACGTCGGTGCATTTTTGTTAGACCAGCGTTTCAACGTATATAAAGTTTTTTACACGGCAGCCTGAGTTAGACGCCCAAACTCAACAAATATGGTTTTTGAGCGACAACCAATACTTTTTATAGTATTAATTCTATAAAATGCACAAAAATATCTGCTATATTGGTGCAATGTTTTGAGAATTGTTGTATCGCAAGCTATCTCTTTTGTAACCGTGGTCCAACTTGGACACCCTAGCTCCAGGCTTCGTAAGCAGTAATTCCTATGTCGGACGCTATAACTCTGTTTCCTAAAAATAACCAAAACACAACTAATTTCTAAAATAAATTTAGGGAAAGGCTATATTACTTATTTGAAAAATAAGAAGTTTAAAAGCGTTGTAATGTGTAACAATGTGTTTCTAAAATTGACACACATAAAATACACAAAAAACATTTACTAAAGTGGTACAATTGTTCGATAATAGATCTGTCTCTAAAAAACTCTGGAGCGTTGGGCGCAGAGGAAAACATTCGGCGTCTCCACCTCATAAAAATGGTACCTTAGGCATTAGTTTACAGCAGAGCAGACTCATTTTTGATGAACCATAAGTACCTGAGTGTTATAGCCAGAATGTTATCTGTGGGTAACAGAAATCGCAGTTAATCGTGGGAAATATTTTCTGACTGCATTTTATCGTGCTATCATATCTTTGCAACAAACGTTCATCGTGTTCGCCAATTATCGGCTGCTTTCCTCCGGCAAGCTGCGACTCAGCTTTATCTTGTAGACCAGGGTTTCTTTTACGGTTTATAATTTTATGAATTTATTAAAAATGTACAATGTATATATCATTAATAAAAGCTACATCGCGTGACTTACCAGTGGTCAGTGCCGGGGTTTTATTACAGAGATAATTTTTTATGTTATTTCAAAATACCTGGTTGTGCTGCTGGCGACCGTGTGTGAAGACAAAATTCTACCTCAGGGCATGACCGAGAAGTACAGCTAAGGGCTTAGCGAGTTGAAAACCTGGCATATGCTTCCTACTTTAGGATCTGGCCTGAATATAAGAAAGTAGAAAATATATGTACGTTTAATAACATACGGTAACAAGAAGGAATATCGTTGTCGTATGTTCCATTGTTTTGACATTGTAGTATTACTTCCGCAACCGTCGTATACCCTTCCAGACATGTAGATTTAATAGGCATGTTTTTATACATTTCTGGCGGGCAATCCGCGATGGTTTGATTGTCACCGATTGGACCACCCGGAATTGCAGGACATTGGTCTGAAATATCAAATGAACTGGTGTGATCATGTTAATGCCTACAAGTCGTTATTCATGCTGAATTCCAACAGCTCAAAATTTTCTCGGGCAATCCGCGATGGTTTGATTGTCACCGATTGGACCACCCGGAATTGCAGGACATTGGTCTGAAATATCAAATGAACTGGTGTGATCATGTTAATGCCTACAAGTCGTTATTCATGCTGAATTCCAACAGCTCAAAATTTTCTCGGGCAATCCGCGATGGTTTGATTGTCACCGATTGGACCACCCGGAATTGCAGGACATTGGTCTGAAATATCAAATGAACTGGTGTGATCATGTTAATGCCTACAAGTCGTTATTCATGCTGAATTCCAACAGCTCAAAATTTTCTCGGGCAATCCGCGATGGTTTGATTGTCACCGATTGGACCACCCGGAATTGCAGGACATTGGTCTGAAATATCAAATGAACTGGTGTGACCATGTTAATGCTGACAAAGCCTCGTTATTCATCTGTTCCCGTCTTTTCTCGGGCTCCGCGTGGTTTGATTGTCACCGATTGGACCACCCGGAATTGCAGGACATTGGTCTGAAATATCAAATGAACTGGTGTGATCATGTTAATGCCTACAAGTCATTATTATTCATGCTGAATTCCAACAGCTCAAAATTTTCTTCGGAAACATGATTTTGCTATAAATGAATAACATATACAGTTTTATCCTATAGAGACATTGATGCTAGCCAACTTATATTAAAAAATTGAGAATTGAAAATAAACTTCAGCATGGAACCAAACACTAATGCCGGAATGAAGAGGATAGCGTTACGTTAATTCGACTTATTTATATACATTATAGGTCCTGCTGCTGAGAAAATACATAATGTAAAGTAAATAAATGTATTGCGAAAAGTTAAAAATCCAGAAGTTTTATTACTATTAATTGAACAGCTAGCATTTAACCGGATGTCTCGCTCGAACCATTGCACGTGCGGACCGTTTCCGCTATTTAAAAAAATGCAATGTGTTCTATATTTAAAAATGTTTAGTTTGACCCGGAACTCTTGTTCATGTTTTCTGGATATATTTTAACGGAATAAGAGGCCAGAACTAAGGCTCTTCTAATATCAATTTTTCAAGAGGATCCTAACAGTAGCGTGTTAGTACTAGCTTTCAAGCATTATATTCTAAAGTAGTCAAAATTTTCAATGTGAATCCCGCTTTCTGTTGATATGTGTTTATATATTATATTTATTAGCGCCTATTAATATTTGTGAATCTCATCTGACTTTTATTTAAATTTCAGCTTATATAAATGAAACTAACATGGACTTTTTGTTTCATCACTACAGTTCCACTGTTAATCTTGTTGTGCGTTGACACGCAATGCGCTCACGTATTATATTTATTGAGACAAAAACTTCAGCAGCTCAAAAAGTGGAAGACAGGAATTGAACACCCGAGCCATGAATTGGCAAGATAGGATGGCGCGCTAGACCACTAAGTTACGTTTTAACAGTTTCATTGGAATAACATGCAATTTCGAACTAAAGTAAAATTATCGAAACAACGCGAATGTCAAACTACGGACAAATACTCCTGACCGCTGCTCTTTTATCGCCTTAGTTGGTTACTAATATATTTAACTCTATTGCTCTATAGCTATACAAGCGGCCAAACATTCAAAGAACAATTATGTGAATGACTGGTCGCAAATACCATGCATGGTCTTAGCGGCAGTCAGTGGATCATCCGACCCTGCAAGGACATACCCTCCGGACAGATCACTTGACAAACGTATCTGCCCTCGCCGCAAACCAAAACCGCACCCCCTTCCCGCCCCCGACCGGGTCTGAGAGGGACGAACTATTTCATTTTCTAAACTTATTTTAAATTTTTTTGTAAACCTGGTTTTCACGATCGTGTGAATCGTCTACAATACTTCTTCTAAACATATGTGGAAAGGGTGTAAATCTGAATGGTCAGACCGGGACCCTAAAAGAATGTGTGCCGACTGTACGCTAATCGTCGAGCGGCACAGCCATAACCATAACTATTTCCGTTTGTAAACGTGTTTTTATTGCTATTTAGCGAGTTTTTATTCTTATGACAGGTCTATCGGCTTTTGGAATACCAGTTCGAGAAATACGTACGATAATAAAAATTGGGCCTATACTTAATATTAAAATATCTAATATTAGTTTATAAATTACCTACAACAACAGCACTCGTAACCAGACAATCTTAACACATCTCTTCACCTGGAACAACGTATAGCGTAGAGTTTGCAAGTCGAAACAATGTCATAATGTCAACAACCTCTTGCTATATTTAGCTTCTGATTGTGATACTTATAATATTTGAAATTGTACATAGAGCTTTGATAGTTCTAGGTCAGCCACTTCGGACGGAGGAAACACGCACGCTCCGACGACGTGCAACGGCAAAAGGCCCTTCTATCAAATCTTGCAAGCGACATATCGTCAAGAACTACGGTTACCCATTGAGACAATTGCGCAATATAAACGAATCCCTCCAGTCAGATGGAGTGACAAGAGATGGAGGATAGGAAGGCACACTGTAACGGTCAGGTACGTAATCAGGAAACTAGAGCATATTGTTTCATGTTGGTTAATGACGTGCGCACTACAACGGCGCAATATAAACGAATCCATCCAGCCAGATGGAGTGACAAGAGATGGAGGATATGAAGACACACTGTAACGGTCAGGTACGTAATCAGGAAACGTAGAGCATATTGTTTCATGTTGGTTAATGACGTGCGCATTACAACGACGCAATATAAACGAATCCCTCCAGTCAGATAGAGTGACAAGAGATGGAGGATATGAAGGCACACTGTAACGGTCAGGTACGTAATCAGGAAACGTAGAGCATATTGTTTCATGTTGGTTAATGACGTGCGCATTACAACGGCGCAATATAAACGAATCCATCCAGCCAGATGGAGTGACAAGAGATGGAGGATATGAAGACACACTGTAACGGTCAGGTACGTAATCAGGAAACGTAGAGCATATTGTTTCATGTTGGTTAATGACGTGCGCATTACAACGACGCAATATAAACGAATCCCTCCAGTCAGATAGAGTGACAAGAGATGGAGGATATGAAGGCACACTGTAACGGTCAGGTACGTAATCAGGAAACGTAGAGCATATTGTTTCATGTTGGTTAATGACGTGCGCATTGCAACGGCGCAATATAAACGAATCCATCCAGTCAGATGGAGTAACAAGAGATGGAGGATATGAAGGCACACTGTAACGGTCAGATGCGTAATCAGGTAACGTAGAGCATATTGTTTCATGTTGGTTAATGACGTGCGCATTATCACCACTAAAATTTAGGGACCTAATACTAATCAGAATGAAAACGCTTTTTGGTTATTTAGTTACCCTAAAAATTATGAATTCAACGCTATGTTATATATGAGCTCTTTTAAAAATTATGTTAAATTTATGATAAAAAACTGTGTTTATTATCAAACGTTAATGTTTACAATCATGGATTGGATTCAAAATCAGCTTTGAGATTTACCTCATCTGTAACGTTCCACATTCTCGCACTGGAAAGAGTATATTCATGTCGAGCAACATAAAAGGGAACCTCGTATTTCAGGAACTTTGTCACTCGGGGTTTATAGCATATTGTTTTCGTCAACGCTTATAGCTTATATTTTAACATAAAAATTACTACTTACTGCATATGTCAAAAAACGGTATCTGACAAACTGCTTCAAACTTTAAAATGCAACTGCCGTCACTCCAGTCGTCGCTGTAGGCAGATTTTGCTACGCAACCACCGCCATTGGGTTGCGAAGGGCTCCAGTTCATCCATGGTGACTGACACTTTGAGCCAGAGATACCAATCACTTTATACGATAGATCCGTATCAATCCCGAGACCAACAACGTCGCCGCGCTTCCCGATGCTATCGAGAAAGGACAAAAAATGGATGTAGTCTTGAGCATAGCGGAACGCTGGCGCCTTCGAGTTCTCATCCAAGCTCTTGCAATGAGCATCGAGATTGTCTATTGTAACGAGTGTTGGATCGTATTTGTAGCATGCTGTCGCCATTTTTGTCCAACCGAATGGACATTCTGGAACATTTCGAAATATAAAATTTTGATTCTAAAACTGATTTTATAAACATCAGTAAAAGCGTAATCAGACGTTGAAACAATTTCTGTTATCTTAGAAATAAGAAAATTTTTTTATAATAATGAGGGTTATTTAAGTTGCGAAACGTTAATGAAATAAAATAACTGTAAGGTCATAGTAACATTGCTAAAATCCGTAAACATGACACTTGTTACTGTCGCTAAAATGTGTATATGGCGTATCTGTCATCGGTAAAATATTACTTGTTGCTACAACAAAACACTTCTCCCCTTAAACCAATCAATTATTTATTGTAAAATTTTATATCGTACAAAAATCATTCATTGCGGTACTAAAATCTAAGAAACGAATATTACCATGATGTTGAGTACATTTGAACTGACAAAATGCTGCTCTATTGCCTTCAATTATTACTGATTGTTAGCGGCAAAGTTCATGCTCCATATGTTTTTCGGACACTGTTTGAGAATGTATCGATACATTTTTATGCTCATAATCATATTATAAGTTTTAATTTCATACATAAAATCTGCGTTCATATAGTGATCTAAATATTTGACGAAGACACAGGAACGCAACAAAATGAGGAATTAAACACGCCCATGACATACGCTTTTCAAGAGACAGGCACAAATTTTATATAGCGGCTCTTACTTCTGAGTAGCGTGCTCTAAAGCGCTGTAGCGATCAATGTATGCATACCTGTCGGGTTTAAGCGTCTCAATTTAATAACGAATTTGCACCAAAAACTAAATTTTATCCGTCTTTTAGTTCTACATGAATTCTGAACTGATTTTTTGCAAATTAACCCATATTAGCCTACAATTGAGTTCAAGGGATCCGGGTTGTATTACGACTGCATTTCACATGTGTATAAAATACCCGAAAATATAATTTTCGAAAACTGTCTGGTATTCTAGAAATTGGGTGCAAAGTAACTGTCAGTTTAAACTGACGCTAGGCACAGAAGGGTACGTGTAAATTTCTTTGGCAGCACAAAAACTGTTCGTAGCCGTGAAAGGATTTTTCCCGCCTACGGGTTACCTACGCAGATTATATGGATTACCATACCAACGTCATGCAATTAAATGGTATTGTGCCATTGAATAAGCTGAATATTATAAAAAATGAACCGAAAATATTGTTTTCGTGTTTACTGAGTACGATTTTTTAGTATTTGATGGTCCGTTATAAATGCGTAATAGTCATTCATTTCGTATGAAAACCTTTAAAACAGTCAGGATGCAACGCCACATTGCATTTTTCGCAGTAATATAAGGTGGTTCCCTTGCAATTTCGCGCGGCGCACCGACGTTGGGAACCCTTGACAATCCAGTGGCTTGTTTCATCAAACCGAATCTCCCCATGAACACGTCGGTCAGCAGAAAGCCGGCTGCTTGGAAACGGGCCACTTATTTTCGGTACCGAGTGTTTTCCGACGTACACTTGGACAATTTCTCGCCGAAATGACAGAAGATCGTGTGGATTGGTCGGAGCTGGTTGCAAACGATAGATCTGAAAGGCATTTTGAACAGCAAGATCAACGCAAAATCGAAATATCGGCCAATACCATTTTTTGTTCCGATGTTGAATCATGTAAGCCGAAATATTTTGGTCAAATCTATCGACCCCTCCCATTCCGTGGTTATAAACCTGAACCATTTTGGGTTGATCAACTTCGACCTTACGTCTTTGTTCACGCGAATATCTTTTGGCTTTCTGGAGCGGTGCAGCCCCGGCGAATGTAGATGCAACTGTTACTACCCGGTTGTCTTTCCATCTAACAAGACAAACTCCAACGTTATCCACTGCTACATCGAAACTTCCACGAGCCTGTTTAGCCATTTCTTTGGGCACCCTTAGTGGTGCGCGTTCACTACGATTCTCTCGCAATGTTCCCAGTCTGACGCAATCCCTTTAGCAGCAAGTTGGCGCAATAATCGCGGGCTTGTGAAGAAATTGTCAAAGACAACATGAAAGGAACTGTCGTTTACCTGCGGGAGTGCTTGAGTTAGCTGCTCGACTACAGAGCCACCCAGTCCTAATTCCTTATTCGTAGTTCCTGCACCCGCATATGGGTAAAATTGAATAACATAACCGAGCCCCGTAGACATTGCCCACATTTTTGTAGCCGAATTTTATCGGCTTCCCGCGCATATATTGCTTAGCGCCGTGCCTTCCAAATTAAGGAATCATGGATTCATCAATTGATAGTGTCTGCTCCGGTTGGAAATTCTTGAGGCAACTTTCATTCAATGAGGCAATAAGTGGTCGGACCTTGGCAAACTTGTCGTTCTTGTCGATGGATGCGTTATTGGCAAAATGCAGATTAGACATTATAGTATCGAAGGTGTTGCGTGACATGCATCGTGCTACGAAAGCATTGTGTACATCTTCGGACGGTTCCCAATACATCCTACGTCGTGGCATTTCCACATATCCGCTTAGAATCAAAATTGACAAAAAAAGTTTGAACGTTCCAACGTCTATCTCAAAGTTTTCTCTTCCTTGTTGGATGGCATATTCGTTGGTTTCGGTGCAGATTATTTCCATCAGTTCTGGGGTAAAAAATTTCTCAAAAAGTGTCGCCGGCGAGTTTTCATCATTTAATCCAGGTGGCGGAAGGGCCCAGTTGAATTTGCCTCCATCTCCTTGGAGATCCCCCTTTTTCCACACTGGCGTGGCTTCCTTCTCTGTCCGTATCCGCTTGGGAGCGGGGCTGGCCTCCTTTTCCATGTCCATTTCGTGATCAGATTCGGAGTCTTCACTATCTTCAATGCCCATTGACACGGTCCCCGCAGCTCTGTATATTCGGACTGAAGCATTTGCTAATAATTGATTTCGGCTTAGGTTGTTTGGGTCTCCCGATGGCAACTGTTCATCCCCTGAATCACCGTCGCTTTCGTGTGCGTTTGTAGGTGGGGCAATGCTGATGTCGGCACCTTGAAACTCGTCATCATCTGATTCTTCCAACATTTGAAGAACTTCGTCGACAGTGTATCTGAAATAAATGGTACAACTATAAGAAACAGAACAAGAGCTAGCTGATTACAAGAGACTACCTGCAATCAGAGCATAGCGAACTACGTTATCATTAATCAAAATGATTTTGAAAGAAAAAACGGTCTGCTTTATTATAATATACTATTTTACCAGCTTTATAATAGCGTGGTTGTCACCATCGTTGCCACGGATTTCGAATTTATGCATTTACAAGTCGTCGAAAAACCTCTCCCCATCGGTGCCTGGCGTCAGTTTAAACTGACGCAACCAAAACCGTTTGCTTATCCAGGGTAGCGTGATGTTGGCTTTGTGTTGCAATACACTAACTTCAAATCAATATATGCACATTTTTGATTAGAACTCGACTTTAAAAAAGAACCCGTTAACGTACCTTTTGGACCTCCATTGCGCCATAATGGAATTTAACAATAATTTGGGTAAAATGTCACACTGATACAGAACTGATAGTATACAACCAACGATATAGTCTTCGCTTTATAGCGTAGTATATATTGTAACACTGAAATAATACAGGCAAATACGTAATATATAGCTAACCAGATATGGCCCAAAATCAGTGTGTCAGTTTAAACTGACGCTAGGCACATATGGTAAACTTCAGTTGTTTTCACCTATGTAGAATACTGCCTTCCCCATAGTATTCCGTCGACTCATATTTAGCCAAGCGCAACTGCTATAGGCGACATTCCTCCCTCAAAAGCGAATCAAAACCGAACCAAAAAAATTAAACTAACGATATAGAAAATTTGATAACAGATTCTGACTTTGAAATCATATGAAAAAATGTAAAGTATAGTTATGTTTGACTCTAGATAGCAATACTATCGTATCCTGATAACCTAACATGCACTCGTAAAGTAAAAACAAGCAATAACAACCTCGTTTTGAAAATTTGAAAAAGCGCTATTTCTGGTCAAAGGTACAGACGAACCATATTCGGGCGCATAGCGGCCCCTGGAGTAGTCCCACAAAAGTCTAGGTCAGCAAAGTTAAGAGATCTCGATTCTGCGTGGTCTTCATTTTCGATCCGAAGCCTGTGGCTAGATATATGGGCTGCGAAACGCTGGTACAGATATGGCAAAGAACTCTTAAAAACCTGCTTTTTGCGATTTTGACCCGGGCGAAATCTACCTATCCGAAAATGAGTTTGAATGACAGCTACAGGCAAAAAAATTTCATCATTTCCCCCTTTGTACCCTCAGTGGAAACTCCGGTCGCTTTTCTCGCTCCCATTTCAATTGTTTTAGTGATTTGATTGACAATCGCTACAGTACTCGCCAAAAATGACCGTCGCATTTCGAGCGAGCGAGTTCGAGCGAGTCGCGAGCGAGTGGCTCGCTCGAGATTTCGCAACTATTTAAATTAATAGAAAATTCTATTTTTAGAACAAATTTATTTCGAGCGAGTCGCGAGCGAGTCGCGAGCGAGCGACAGTCATTTTTGGCGGGTACTGTACATTTCTGCGTAACAAAAACCGCTTAATAGAGGCTGGGAAATGGCTGTCGGGAAATTAAAAGGCTAACCAAAGGTATGTACCTTTCAATTGTTTTAGTGATTTCATGCGCTTGAGTGACTAAAGCGCTACATTTCTGCGTCATAAAAACCGCTTAATAGAGGCTGGGAAATGGCTGTCGGGAAATTTAAAAGCTAACCAAAGGTATGTAGCTTTACGAACGCGGAGACGGAAAATATTTTAATACAACTACCATCAAGTATAGTGTTGCATATGTGACGGAAAATTTATATCACAAATTACGCCAAGCAAATAGGTATTAAAGAGACATGAAACCAGAGCTTCGATTCCGATGAAAATTAGCCGTAACCGGAGTCAGTATCCGGAACTCAAATTTTCTTCTAGCCGGATTTCCGGCCTCTCCATTGTATGTAGCATAAGGTGCTAAGCAGCATATATATAACGCATATTTATGTATATTAGTATAGTGGCTTCTCCTATCGCTGAAAATTTTGCTTTGATGTATAAAACTGAAGGTGGGGGAGGGCGCTGGATTTTGCCAGGGGCATGAACTGTGGGCGCCGCCAGCCTCGAAATCTAAAATTTCAAAATTTATTTCTTCAGCTATAAACGCTAAAATTGTAAATAAATATATATAATCTTGAAACGATACAAAAACAGTTATATTGAGGTTAAAACCAGCTTTTGGCTGAAATTAATGAAATTCTTAACTTCAATAAGGGACTCTGGTAAAAAAAATTTTGTGAAGTTTTATGTCAACTGGTGCTATTTTTACCAGGGAAATCAAAAATTTGGCCTGGGGCAGCCGTTTTTAGCCAAGAGGCACCGAAAAATATCATGCCTCCCCACCGCCCCACTAAGAAGAAGCTATGTATATTTATCTTCTTCGGACATTTTTGCAGTTGAAGCTTTTTACAATGTATATAATGTACAATCATATGTATTTATTTGTGGTTAGAATTGTCTAAATAGCTAAGTTTCCATTTAGTTCGCTCTGAAGCGTTTTTCACGTTTTCTTTGTATATACGAAAAATGTATTTTTAGATGTTTTGGCATAATATTTCCATTTATATATAACATCTATAAATTGTGTATTAAAAGTTTCAACAAAATTTTCAAGTTCGATTTTTCAGCAGCCCCTGTTGTATAGTATATATAGTGTTTTTGTGTTTAAATTGTTGAGCGCAACGCAAGTTATTATTTTTTGTAATTTTTAATAATTTTTGATTTACTGTTTAACGCTTGTGGAGTTTTGCAATTTTGAAAATACTAATATTTTGCAATAGAGCTTCGCGACGGTGACACAGTTAGAGCTCTATTGTATTATAGTTGACGTTAACTTGCCATCATGGCTGTAAAATGACTTTGGTTACTCGTACGACAGTGAGAGGTGATAAGTTCTCTGGACACAGCTAAAGTCCATAGATAGATAGATAAACAAACTTGAGCATAACACATAAAACAGTGAGCTCAGACTACTCGGCCCATTGAGCCGCCCAAACCCAAAGATGATCAAACGTCACACCCAACCCTCAGAATGAACCAGACTAATTTGATTATATCCCATTTCGGGGCAAAATTAATACCGCCATTTTTCCAAATACCTTCTTGCGTAGTTCGTAAAACTATCTGCACTCCAAAATAAGATGGGATGCGGTACCATCTGCTACAACAGGACACCATTCACAGGATCTAACCCCAACAAGTCCCAAAATACATTTATTTTTATTCAAAATGCTAAAGGCAATCATAGTTCATATTGAGGGTAATGTGTTAGTTGATCTATTAACTGGAGTCCTACAGGTAAGGCCTTAAATTCAGGGTAAGTTGTCACCACGAGGGAAGGTGGTGGAGGACATAAAATAGGGTCGCAATTTTTCAATGTTGTTTATTTTGCTCAAAAACGGCCTTCTACATAGGTGAAAACAACTTGATATTAAATTTTAAGCAGTCACTGTAGCATTTCATATGATTTAAAGTCAGAATCTGTTATCAAATTTTCAATATCGTTCGTCAAAAAATTTCGGATCGGAAATGAATCGCGTTTTAGGGAGGAATGTCGCCTATAGCAGTTGCGCTTGGCTAAATATGAGTCGACGGAATACTATGGGGAAGGCAGAATTCTACATAGGTGAAAACAACTTGATATTAAATTTTA
>JASANE010000167.1:0-11623 GCA_030248225.1 Trileptium ribeirensis | reverse complement strand
TGAAAAGCTTTTCCTTTTGCAAATTATTAAACTTCACTTGGTATTTTTTCACCAAGCAAATCGTAATACAAAACGTCACATACTTCTGAAAGTAAAAAAATGAAAAGCTTTCCCTTTTGCAAATTATTCAACTTCATTTGGTATTTTTTCACCCAGCAAAACGCAATACAAAACGTCACATACTTCTGAAAGTAAAAAAATGAAAAGCTTTCCCTTTTGCAAATTATTAAACTTCACTTGGTATTTTTTACCGAGCAAATCGCAATACAAAACGTCACATACTTCTGAAAGTAAAAAATGAAAAGCTTTCCGTTTTGCAAATTATTAAACTTCACTTGGCATTTTTTCACCGAGAAAATCGCAATACAAAACGTCACATACTTCTGAAAGTAAAAAAAGTGAAAAGCTTTCCCTTTTGCAAATTATTCAACTTCACATGGTAATTTTTCACCGAGCAAATCGCAATACAAAACGTCACATACTCCTGAAAGTAAAAAAATGAAAAGCTTTCCCTTTTGCAAATTATTCAACTTCACTTGGTATTTTTTCACCCAGCAAATCGCAATACAAAACGTCACATACTTCTGAAAGTAAAAAAATGAAAAGCTTTCCCTTTTGCAAATTATTCAACTTCACTTGGTATTTTTTTCACCGAGCAAATCCCAATACAAAACGTCACATACTGGTGAAAGTAAAAAATAAAAAGCTTTCCCTTTTGCAAATTATTAAACTTCACTTGGTATTTTTTCACCGAGCAAATCGTAATACAAAACGTCGCATACTTCTGAAAGTAAAAAAATGAAAAGCTCCCCCTTTGCAAATAATTCAACTTTACTTGGTATTATTTTCACCGAGCAAATCGCAATACAAAACGTCACATACTTCTGAAAGTAAAAAATGAAAAGCTTTTCCTTTTGCAAATTATTCAACTTCACTTGGTATTTTTTCACCGAGCAAATCGCAATGCAAAACGTCATATACTGCTGAAAGTAAAAATGAAAAGCTTTCCCTTTTGCAAATGATTAAATTTCACTTGGTATTTTTTCATCGAGCAAATCGCAATATAAAACGTCACATAGTGCTGAAAGCAAAAAATCAAAAGCTTTCCCTTTTGCACATTATTCAACTTCACTTGGTAATTTTTCACCGAGCAAATCGCAATGCAAAACGTCATATACTGCTGAAAGTAAAAAATGAAAAGCTTTCCCTTTTGCAAATGATTAAACTTCACTTGGTATTTTTTCACCGAGCAAATCGCAATATAAAACGTCACATAGTGCTGAAAGTAAAAAATCAAAAGCTTTCCCTTTTGCAAATTATTCAACTTCACTTGGTAATTTTTACTATAATTGGATTGACCACGATGTATTTCTTAAAGAGAAATGTGACAAAACAGTTTGTATGTATTTGCTCTTGGAGTACAACAGCAATGTCATAAAATTCTATCCCATCAAAAAATGTGTACAGCTCTACTAACTGTCTACAATAGGGATGGCAGTTGCAGAATCAATAGAATTTGGAATTCTAGAACTGAAGCATGAAAACGAGGAATCTAGAGCAATTGACAAACTATAGTATAGCTAACCAGTTGTAAAACAGTACATTGGTCATATACATTTAATAAATCGCATCCCAGCAGAATATATGTACATACTGCCACCAATCCGTTGCGGAGACACATATGCTGCTATAAAATCATATTTTTAACATCCATTCCTAACTGCATCTTTGAAAACTGATGTTATCCGCAAGATGATCTATCCTATGTTTATTAAGCAATATTTCCTGAAAACATCCAGCTGCTCATTAACTTCTAGAAGCTGTATATATGTCAGGCATTGTATAGCTCTAGTACGTATCACATGTCAACTTTGCAAGCTATAAATATCCTATTACAAAAATATCAAAATCTCCATTTTTAAAACTATTTGTCTGCCGACATTCGTTTGTGCACCACTGCTTGATGATACTGCATACGCCTGAAATTATTTCAAAAGTGTCAGTGTGAATATTCAAATTTTGACTGTATTTGCAACCAAAATTATTTGTCTGTTGACATTCATTTGTGCACCACTGCTTGCTGATACTGCATACGCGTGAAATTATTTCAAAAGTGTCAGTGTGAATATTCAAATTTTGACTGTATTTGCAACCAAAATTATTTGTCTGTTAACATTCATTTGTGCACCACTGCTTGCTGATAACTGCATACGCGTGAAATTATTTCAAAAGTGTCAGTGTGAATATTCAAATTTTGATACTGTATTTGCAACCAAAATTATTTGTCTGTTTACATTCATTTGTGCACCACTGCTTGCTGATACTGCATACGCGTGAAATTATTTCAAATGTGTCAGTGTGAATATTCAAATTTTGACTGTATTTGCAAGCAAAATTAGTTGAAACTGTGTAACATACAAAGCGACATGCAAAACCTAATGTAGGGGTTGAGCTTTGCAAAATAGTAAATTGTCAGTGATGTAAATGGAAATTACACGAAAGCTAAGGAATGAGCATAGGATAGGGATAGGGCTAAAGCAGTATTATATACGCGATTACGTAAAAGCTAAAGTAGGGATTGAGCATTGCAAAATTGTAAATTGTCAGTGAAGTAAATGTATATTGCATGAGCGCTAAAGTAGGGATTGAGCATAGGATAGGGATAGGTATAACTTAGTATTACACTATTACATAATAGCTAAATCAAAATATTGAGCATTGCAAAATTGTAAATTATCAGTGAATAAATTTATATTACACGAACTTTTGGCTTGAATATCCGATGCTTATTTTTCGCGCGGTTGTTTCAGTATTTCTCGCATCGGAGTTTTGGATTGTATTTTAATTTGAACAAGTTTCGAGCTTTTTTGCAGTTTTAGCTGGCTGCAGTATTTGTACGTTGGTCAGCAAAATTCTTAATTGAATTTGACTTGAATTACACAATGTCACGCAAAATATCGACCTTATAAAACCTTTGAATTTTTTTGTTGTGAGGAACAAAATTACGTAGTCGCACTCGCTTCAGGAAAGCAGTCGACGATAGTTATAGAAGTATGATGCGATGCCAAAGAACACTAATTTCAAAAGTTAAACAACTATAAAAAATGCGCTAGCTTATTTTCAATACTGCGTGTGCTTGCTCGAGTAAACTTTAGCTGATTGTACGGACCATCCTATTTTGTAATGTTGAACAAAAGTTGTTACGGTTAATTGAAACTCGGCAAAAAACTGTTCGCGAAAAAAAATGGCTGTGCGATTGAAATCTAGTCGCTTTTCGTTTGCGAAAGTTCAAGTAAAATTGCCTAATTTTTGCGAACGAAAATTTACCGAATTTGTATTAGGCGGGTTTTGTTTGAGAACACCTGTAGCTTAACTATAGACTCGGTTTATTTATGACGTCATTGCATTTAATTTGCTCTGAACGCTGAATAATTCATATGTAGTCTTGATTGGCATTATAGAACCGAATATCTGTATAATGGAAATCGACAAAATTTTGCTCCAGCACAGCGTATAATTTCTGGTTAGATTTGTTATTGTCAGCTTTCGGTTAGGGAAAATCTGAATGATATCAAACATTTTCCGTAATAAAGTCATTTACGATTCAATATCAGTTATTACAAAATAGCATGGTTGGTGGGATCACTTTCAGTTTACTCACGCACCAGATAATCAAATGATACATAATCCTCGATGCCATTGCAGTACTGGCTTAATTATAGTGTTGATTTTAGATATACCAAGTACTTCGCTGCTTCAAGTATAAATATATATCTAGATTATATCTCAATCTGTGCAGCATATTTGCACGGTTAATTCTTTAGAACCACCTGTCCTAACCAATAACAATACCCCAATGATTTAACCACATTTTATAAAATATCAGCGACGAACCTTGGCTTTCGGAAGATCGGCTGATGGTATATATTTGAAGAGATTTTTCGCAAGACCTACAAGTATCAAACAACTAATTCAACGAAAACCATTATTAACATTTAATTTTTCTTAATGAGAAATTACGCCACTCGTTTGAAATAAATACTGCAAGATCGATCGATAATGGTTGTGCAGAATTTTAAGGAGTAAATTGTATGAGATTTAAGCAACATTAAGTGATCACACCATAAACATCCCTTGTTTCTGCAATGAATCCACCGTGTAGTATTCCGTCAAGAGATCCAGTTATTAGTTTAGTTATATCTGCTTCCATCAATGAATCCGAATTCGCTACTAACTATGCTGTATGCTTCGTGCCACAAAATAAATCGGATGTTAGAGAAATGGACGTTGCGGACGTTCAAGTGGGTCTGTTTATTTTTATATATAAATGTTTGACGTTCAAACAAAACTGCTTATATTATATAAGCAAACGAAAGTTTGCATATTATTATTAATCCGCTCCAGTTTTATTTAGACGTTTTGTGATTTCACGAAAATATTGCTAAAATCAAAATCCATTTTTTTGTAACCTGCAGCCGGCGACATCGAAAAATCTGAGACAAAAAATACCGATGTACTCTGATTTTAACAAACAATTAACACTGCTAATGATGTGTTACCACAAGGAAAAGTTTACGTTGAATATTGCTAAAATGAAAATCCATTTTTTTCTAACCTGCAGCAGGCGACATCGAAAAATCTGAGACAAAAAAAACATGTTAACTCTGATTTTAACAAACAATTAACACTGCTAATGATGTGTTACCACAAGGAAAAGTTTACGTTGAATATTGCTAAAATGAAAATCCATTTTTTTCTAACCTGCAGCCGGCGACATCGAAAAATCTGAGACAAAAAATACCGATGTACTCTGATTTTAACAAACAATTAACACTGCTAATGATGTGTTACCACAAGGAAAAGTTTACGTTGAATATTGCTAAAATGAAAATCTATTTTTTTTCTAACCTGCAGCAGGCGACATCGAAAAATCTGAGACAAAAAACCGATGTACTCTGATTTTAACAAACAATTAACACTGCTAATGATGTGTTACCACAAGGGAAAGTTTATGTTGAATATTGCTAAAATCAAAATCCATTTTTTCTAACCTGCAGCCGGCGACATCGAAAAATCTGAGACAAAAAATACCGATGTACTCTGATTTTAACAAACAATTAACACTGCTAATGATGTGTTACCACAAGGAAAAGTTTACGTTGAATATTGCTAAAATGAAAATCCATTTTTTTCTAACCTGCAGCAGGCGACATCGAAAAATCTGAGACAAAAAATACCGATGTACTCTGATTTTAACAAACAATTATCACTGCTAATGATGTGTTACCACAAGGAAAAGTTTACGTTGAATATTGCTAAAATGAAAATCCATTTTTTTCTAACCTGCAGCAGGCGACATCGAAAAATCTGAGACAAAAAACCGATGTACTCTGATTTTAACAAACAATTAACACTGCTAATGATGTGTTACCACAAGGAAAAGTTTATGTTGAATATTGCTAAAATCAAAATCCATTTTTTCTAACCTGCAGCCGGCGACATCGAAAAATCTGAGACAAAAAATACCGATGTACTCTGATTTTAACAAACAATTAACACTGCTAATGATGTGTTACCACAAGGAAAAGTTTACGTTGAATATTGCTAAAATGAAAATCCATTTTTTCTAACCTGCAGCCGGCGACATCGAAAAATCTGCGACAAAAAATACCGATGTACTCTGATTTTAACAAACAATTAACACTGCTAATGATGTGTTACAACAAGGAAAAGTTTACGTTAAATATTGCTAAAATGAAAATCCGTTTTTTTAACCTGCAGCCGGCGACATCGAAAAATCTGCGACAAAAAATACCGATGACTCTGATTTAAAAACAATTAACAAACTGCTAAAAGGAGATGGTACAAGGAAAAGTTTATGTTGAATATTGCTAAAATCAAAATCCATTTTTTTAACCTACTGCAGCCGGCGACATCGAAAAACCTCAGAACAAAAAATAACGATGTACTCTGATTTTAACAAACAATTAACACTGCTAATGGTTTTTTTTGTTTTTCTGTGGCTGTTGTTCTTTTTTGTTGGTTTTTTTGGCTTCTGCTGGGTGGTGGTGGCTGGTTTTGGCGTTTGTGCGCTGGCTTGCTTGTGGTGGCGTTTTGTGTAAAAGTATGCGCTTTACTTTGTGTAAAAGTATCATTATATTTGTGTAAGTATGCGATTATATTTGTGTAAGTTGCGATTATATTTGTGTAAGTGTGTTTTACATTTGTGTAGTATAATTATATTTTGAATAGGTGATTATATTTGTGTAGTTGCGATTATATTTGTGTAGTTGCGATTATATTTGGTGTAGTTGCGATTATATTGTGTAGTATGCGATTACTTTTTGGTAGTATAATTGATATTTTGTATAGTGCGGTTGGTATTTTGTATAGTGCGGTTTGATATTTTGTATAGAGTGCGTTTGAATATATTTTGTATAGTATCTAGTCTATATTGTATATTGTTTATTGTATTGGTGTTTTGTCAATTTGTATATTGTGGCGTTTGGTCCAGGACCGTTTGTGTCGTTATATCGTTAGAGAGAGTGTTCCATCGCCCCCTCGTGAGGAAGAACCCCCCGACTGTAGGACCGAGTAGAGTTTTGCGCCGACGAAGTTGGAGGCAGTCGACACTCCGGTAGGTATTCGTGTTATAGTGTTGACGCGGCCTACTGTCGGGTATAGGAGGCTGGGCGCGTTCGGAAGTTTGTTAGATCGAACTATTTTTGGTTTATATTAGGTAGGTTATGGAAACGCAGATAGAGAAATCCTTTGTAGCTCTATAGGGGATGACGGATGCCGGGGCTCGTTCAGGTTCATAGCGCTCTGCGATATCTGGTGGAAATACAGAGTGGTGGTGAGCTTTGGAATGCATAGATATCAAGGCATATGCCGCACTTCGCTTGTAAGTAGAGAATCTACTAGCGTAGTAGCGATGTCTCTAGTGTTAAGCGAGTTGCGGCGTTGTCGGAGGGCCTTTTGGATATCTATTGCATTTCAAGCGTTTCCGCCTATCTGGTTATTTTCCGTACTGATATCGCGAGGTGACGGACCTTGAACGAGCGGCATCTGTTATTTGGATAGTCTGGAGGGCGACGAAGGTGATTGTCTATTCTGGCTTGTCTGTTTCATACCTCTAGTGTATATATACGTATTATATTTTTGATTTCGATCTAAGTGTTTTCGAAGTGCAGCAGGGGCCTCTATTCCCGGACGGTCGTACGTCACCTATACCGAATACTACGGTTGAGTTGTCGACTGCCTTCCACGTCGTCGGCGCAACTCTATCTTCGGTTTAGGTCGGTGGGGGTTCTTTCCTCCGAGTTGGGGCGATTGCTCGTCTCTACGGATTTACGAAGGTCCGTTGGACGCCATTAATGAAGACGATATATATATATGAGAGTTTTTAATACGCGTTTTAGATACCGCGAATTTCATTGGCGTTTTATAATACTGTTTTTAAAAGTCGCTTTAATATACGCTTTTAATATACGCTATTTAATATACGCTTTTAATATTCGCTATTTAATATATGTTTTTAAGTGCGCTATTTAATATATCGCTATTTAATATATCGCTATTTAATATATTGTATATTTTAAGTTAGCTATTTTAAATATATTTTTAGTTTTAATATCTATTTAATACAGTCTAGTTTTATAGATGTCTGCTGACATGGAGTCCCTTGGTAGACGACGCTCTATCCCGCATCCGTCTTCTAGTTTTGCGCGGCGACATCGAATTCCTTGAAGGGTTGGACGACTGTTATTTTTGTCTCAGATTTTTCGATGTCGCGCTGCGGTTAGAAAATGGATTTTCATTTTGCTATTCAGTAGTTTTCTTGTGGTACCATCTGCGTGTTATTGTTTGTTAATCGATAATCGGTATGAGATTTTTCGATGTCGCGGCTGCGGTTAGAAATATTTTATTTCATTTGACGTATAGCTTCCCCTTGTGGTACCATCTTGCGTGTTATTGTTTGTTAATCGAGTATCGGTATTTTTGTCTCGATTTTTCGATGTCGCTGCTGCGGTTAGAAAATGGATTTTCATTTTAGCTATTCAGTATTTTCCTTGTGGTACCATCTTGCGTGTTATTGTTTTGTTATCATAGAGAATTGTATTTTTTGTCTTATTTTTCTGTCGCTTGCTGCGGTTATGGATTTTCATTTTAGCTATTCACGTAGTTTTTCCTTGGCGGTACATCTTGCGTGTTATTGTTTTATTGGATGATAGTATCGGTATTTTTTGTTTATTTTTCGATGTCGCTGCTGCGTTAGAAATGGATTTTTATTTTGCTATTCACGTATTTTCCTCTAGGTACATCTTGCGTGTTATTGTTTGTTAAGTCGAGCTCGTATTTTTTCGTTGATTTTTTGATGTCGCTGCTGCGGTTGTAATGGATTTTCATTTTGCTATTCACGTATTTTCCTTGTGGTACATCTTGCGTGTTATTGTTTGTTGTATTTATAGAATCGGTATTTTTGTTTATATTTTTCGATGTCGCGGCTGGCGGTTGAAATGGATTTTCATTTTGCTATTCACTGATTTTCCTTGTGGTACATCTTGCGTGTTATTGTTTGTTAATCGATAATTGTATTTTTTGTTCTAATATTCCGATGTCGCTGCTGCGGTTGCGACTATTCCTTTCGCTTGATGCTTTTCCTCTGTGGTACATCTTGCGTGTTATTGTTTGTTAATCGAGTATCGGTATTTTTTGTCTCTTTTTGATGTTGCGGCTGCGGTTGATGGATTTTGATTTTGCTATTGATATTTTCCTCTGTGGTCATCTTGGAGTGCTCTCGTTTGTTAATCGAGTATCGGTTTTTTGTTTTATTTTTCGATGTCGCTGCTGCGGTTTATTTTTTTATTGCTATTAGTATTTTCCTGTGGTCTCTTGCGCGTTATCGTTTGTTATCGAGTTCGGTATTTTGTTCTTGATTTTTCGATGTCGCCTGCTGCGGTTGATGTTCTATTTTTATTGTATCTTCCTCTTGTGGTACTCTTGCGTGTTATTGTTTGTTTCTACGGTTTTTTTGTTCGTTTTTCGATGTCGCGGCTGCGGTTGTGGTTTTGTTTTGCGTTTTACTTTCTTGTCTCTTGCGTGTTTTGTTTGTTTCGGTTTGTTTTTGAGCTTTGTTTTTCGATGTCGCTGCTGCGGTTGATTTTTTGCTTTGTTTTTCTTTGTGGTCTCTTGCGTGTTTTGTTTGTTTCGGTTCGGTTTTGTTTGTTTTTCGAGTGCGGTTGTTAGTTGGATTTTTTTTTTGCGATTGTGTTGGTTTTGTTGTTGGGCGATTTTATTTTTTTGCGCGCGATCGTTGAGTTGTTATGCTAATGATGTGTTACCACATAGGAAAAGTTTACGTTGAATATTGCTAAAATAAAAATCCATTTTTTTCTAACCTGCAGCAGGCGACATCGAAAAATGAGAGCAAAAAATACGATGTGTTTAAAAACAATAACACGCGGGTTTGATTTAAAGATAGGTAAAGAATACATGGATGATGTGTTACCACAAGGAAAAGTTTATGTTGAAATATTGCTAAAATGAAAATCCATTTTTTTCTAACCTGCAGCAGGCGACATCGAAAAATCTGAGACAAAAAACCGATGTACTCTGATTTTAACAAACAATTAACACTGCTAATGATGTGTTACCACAAGGAAAAGTTTATGTTGAATATTGCTAAAATCAAAATCCATTTTTTCTAACCTGCAGCCGGCGACATCGAAAAATCTGAGACAAAAAATACCGATGTACTCTGATTTTAACAAACAATTAACACTGCTAATGATGTGTTACCACAAGGAAAAGTTTACGTTGAATACTGCTAAAATGAAAATCCATTTGTTTCTAACCTGCAGCAGGCGACATCGAAAAATCTGAGACAAAAAATACCGATGTACTCTGATTTTAACAAACAATTAACACTGCTAATGATGTGTTACCACAAGGAAAAGTTTACGTTGAATATTGCTAAAATGAAAATCCATTTTTTTCTAACCTGCAGCAGGCGACATCGAAAAATCTGAGACAAAAAATACCGATGTACTCTGATTTTAACAAACAATTAACGCTGCTAATGATGTGTTACCACATGGAAAAGTTTACGTTGAATATTGCTAAAATGAAAATCCATTTTTTTCTAACCTGCAGCAGGCGACATCGAAAAATCTGAGACAAAAAACCGATGTACTCTGATTTTAACAAACAATTAACACTGCTAATGATGTGTTACCACAAGGAAAAGTTTATGTTGAATATTGCTAAAATCAAAATCCATTTTTTTCTAACCTGCAGCCGGCGACATCGAAAAGTCTGAGACAAAAAATACCGATGTACTCTGATTTTAACAAACAATTAACACTGCTAATGATGTGTTACCACAAGGAAAAGTTTACGTTGAATATTGCTAAAATGAAAATCCATTTTTCTCTAACCTGCAGCAGGCGACATCGAAAAATCTGAGACAAAAAATACCGATGTACTCTGATTTTAACAAACAATTAACACTGCTAATGATGTGTTACCACAAGGAAAAGTTTACGTTGAATATTGCTAAAATGAAAATCCATTTTTTTCTAACCTGCAGCAGGCGACATCGAAAAATCTGAGACAAAAAATACCGATGTACTCTGATTTTAACAAACAATTAACACTGCTAATGATGTGTTACCACAAGGAAAAGTTTACGTTGAATATTGCTAAAATGAAAATCCATTTTTTTCTAACCTGCAGCAGGCGACATCGAAAAATCTGAGACAAAAAATACCGATGTACTCTGATTTTAACAAACAATTAACACTGCTAATGATGTGTTACCATAAGGAAAAGTTTACGTTGAATATTGCTAAAATAAAAATCCATTTTTTTCTAACCTGCAGCAGGCGACATCGAAAAATCTGAGACAAAAAATACCGATGTACTCTGATTTTAATAAACAATTAACACTGCTAATGATGTGTTACCACAAGGAAAAGTTTACGTTGAATATTGCTAAAATGAAAATCCATTTTTTTCTAACCTGCAGCAGGCGACATCGAAAAATCTGAGACAAAAAATACCGATGTACTCTGATTTTAACAAACAATTAACACTGCTAATGATGTGTTACCACAAGGAAAAGTTTACGTTGAATATTGCTAAAATGAAAATCCATTTTTTTCTAACCTGCAGCAGGCGACATCGAAAAATCTGAGACAAAAAATACCGATGTACTCTGATTTTAACAAACAATTAACACTGCTAATGATGTGTTACCACAAGGAAAAGTTTACGTTGAATATTGCTAAAATCAAAATCCATTTTTTTCTAACCTGCAGCCGGCGACATCGAAAAATCTGAGACAAAAAATACCGATGTACTCTGATTTTAACAAACAATTAACACTGCTAATGATGTGTTACCACAAGGAAAACTTTACGTTGAATATTGCTAAAATGAAAATCCATTTTTTTCTAACCTGCAGCAGGCGACATCGAAAAATCTGAGACAAAAATGTAACAGGGTCGTTCCAACCCTGTCAAGGATTTTAGGATGTTCACACACAAAACTGGACTGGGATGCGTTGGGATAGAGCTGGTCGTACTTACAAGGGACGTTCCATGTCAGCAGACATTCTGTA